>JABWIB010007796.1:6246-25676 GCA_016617825.1 Platyplectrum ornatum
ATGGCATGTTCTTGCTGTGACCGACATTATTCCAGCAGAAGCGGGACGAATGGGTGGTTACCGGGCCTGGTATTAAAGGAAGATGAATAGGTGAGTCTAGGTGATGCTTATTGTTTTATGGAGTCAACAACCATATCAAAACTAATTTCTATAAACCAAGGTTTCATTGGTCCCAGTAAAAAAATTCTCTAATTCTCAAATATAATAACTTCTGATCATTCTATTTCTTCCTTGCTTTCTTTGCACCACTGCATACTCACTTCTAGGTCACCTCTTCTACTAGCCTTGACCCAGTTCTCTCTTATGAAAGTATTAATCTAATCCTATATAAAGCACTTCCCAACCCTATTCGTCTAAGTTCCTTTGTCTCCATACTGGGATGCATTTTCCGATCTTGCGACTGAATATTGACACTGAGCCACAACATGGATCACATCTGTCTATACTGTACTATTGTATAACTATTGTTTCAGGAACTTGATAAGTGAGACAGTGAGTAGATAAATGGCAATGAGAAAATTCCCTTATATTTTTAACTAGCTATTTCTGACCTACTAAATTGTATCAGATATCTAATACATCAGTTCTAATATATATAAAANTGACATTCAATTAACGTTTCTGTAGACTTAGCGGTGAATTGTGCTCATGTGTCTTTGTATAGCCATTTATTAGACTTGAATTATTTACTTTTGCTAGGTAATATTATGGCTTCCCACCTCCAGATGATCACTAATGATCTCTATTAACATTCCTGTGTCACATAAACGTAGTCCNTTCCTCTGAAGCATATTAGCTAAGCAGGTCAACTCATTAACACCAACTTGCTGGAAGACTGCTTCTGGAGTTCATTCAGTTTAAAAGTAGCAATAGCTAATAAGATCAATTATATAATGAGATCTAATTTAAANGAAGCATCATCTGTTTGAATGAAGGAACAGACTGTGTACTTGTTTGTAACCTTTACTCATGGCTTTTCTCTGTGAACCTGTTTTTAAATGGAAATTGTTCGGCTGGTCATACACTAAAGATGGCCATTGTCGTAACATATAGNCCAGTAAATCATCACTTCTCTCACTTGAACAGAGTTATTTTAAAATAGGGTTTAGTTTGGAGGTCTGAATAGTTTTCCACCNTCTTAGATAATTATTACCTGTCATTTGCAACACATCGCTGTCGCAACACATTGCTAAAGTTGGTCGCTNTGTTGGTGTAAATACCATTACGATAATGGTACATGTAGCATGCGCACAAAACAAAAAAAGCAATGCTTACTTTTCAGGAATATCTGTCTGGTCCCAAAATTTGTAAATCAAAATTATAGCTACAGATATAATTATATGAGATAACACTAGTCCAGTGGTCAAAGTGGAAATGTAGAAATGGAAATATGGAAACAACAGAAAATGTACATTTAAGCCAGTGTATGGCATACACCGGTATACATCTCTTCCTTGAGTCCTGCTTTAGCCCACAACAAAATAAAGTGGAACTTGTAGACATAATATATATATTGTGACATATTAAGGATATCTGTATATGCCTTTTTAGTCTCCAATATGTCTTAAAATCGAATTCTATAATTACTTCCTGTATTATATTGTATTATATAAAATGTGCTAGTCACAAGATTATACATTAGATCTTTTTAATGATATAAACAGGAGATTAGAAAATGGTAACACTTTGGACTTTACGGATCAAATGATTCACACGTTTTCATGAAGTGTAGTTAGGCTAAACACAAATCACACAAGCACTGTGTTACCTAACAAATACACAAGCCAATTGTAAAATTGTCACAACAGCTCTGCAAGTATAATTAACGTGTTCCCATTTATTTCTATGTTCCAGTCACAGGAACTTTGTCTTGAGAGGAAAAATAGGAACTTCACACATTTAATTGTAGGATTTATGTTTCTCCTCCTCTGAAAATAATAGGGGTGTGTAACTTGTCATTCTTATTCAGTGTTTGTGGATTTTTGCTTATTGATGCTGCATCTGTTTTGTCAGCGCGCAGGGTAATGGAGAAAGTTAATTGTGTTGGTTGTAAGGCCACCTGTCACACACATGCCTCATTTCCATACTAATGGTCCAACAGTGGCAGGCCGTATAGTTAAGCCTCCAGCTCTGCCACTATATTTCCAGCACTAACAACACTTGTCTCTTCAAAAATATGGGATAAATGCGTATAGAACACTTCCATCGGAATCGAAACAAAGTGCCTTTTATATATACTGGAAAGGCCTCATAGTGATTTTGCTACTAAATAATAGCTTGTAAGATGTCATCTGTTTCATTGAGCTATTTGATGTAAGCATGCATTTATATATATATATATATATATATATATAAAACTAGATTTTGTTTCAAAATGTATAAACTGTCATGGTTTAACATTAACAATAATAATAATCTTGGAGGTATAGTATTAGCAGTAACAAGGAACACGCACTGTCAAGTAATTGCTCTGTTTTATGCATGACTGCAAATACAATGTGAGGCAAATCATTCTACCTATAAGAGCAGAAGTTAATTGTAAGGTTCACAGTGCAGTTAAACGTAGAGCAAGTCTGAAAAGATGTTAAATAAATNAAAACTCAAGTCAACCAGTATAGAAATAAATATATCTATATAAGAAGATGCATCCGTTTTGACTGCTAATGGTCTGTAATAAAAACAGAGCGTTATTTGTTAACATCAATAACGCCATCATCTTCTTTCGATTGGCTGATTGCGTATTGACCTGGTAATGCTGTAATTATATAGCATTTAGGCAATATTGCATCTCCATTTTGACTCCAGTTTCCTTATTAAAAAAGGTTAAACAACAGAAAATTGTAGTTATTTTTATTTCATTCACATTATAAATTACACAGTCTATGTCTTTACTTCGAAAATTCCCAATATTTAAGAATCTATTTAAGGATTTGTTCAGTTGTCATTAACCAAGGACCAGAAAACCATGTTAGTNATTCCTATTTTCTATGATAGTGTTTTGGTGGTTAAATATACATTTTATAGTCCTTTTAATATTGGTCTCATTGTGGTGTTATGAGTGTTTAAATACAAATGTTGTTTTTAGTGGAATTTTTCAATATTTTGCTGAGGATGTATTGTGTGTACTCTTGTGAACACTTGGGCTTGGTACACACACCGGATCTCAGCCGGAGTTAAGAAGTATATAGGTACCAGTGTAGACCTGGATAAAACCATGTTGTACTGTGAGGGGGGCAAATCCAAATTGTGAAAACAGAATTAGATGTCAGTGGTGAAGTTTTCACTGTATACAACCAATGATTTCCACTACGTTAATGTTGGTTTTATTTGTTATAAATATGACTCTTCCTAAGTATGCATAAAAGAGCACCTCTGTTCTTGTACAAACAAGTAGTATGGGTACATCTCTCTGAACACNGAGCACAATCAATGGTTTATTTAATCTCTATGTGACATTACTTAATAAATTCCTCCTGGTAGGACTGAACTCATTTGTTTACATACTTAGTTAAAAGAGTAAAACAAGCAATGACTCTGTGTAGAGATGCCAGACACATTTGAATAGAGCCAGTGGCACTATGCGTTTGGCATGATAATGCAAAAGAACACCAGATTTCAATAATGTGTGTTAGATTTNTAAAATTGGGAAGTAGCAGACAGACACGACTACTTGTACTTCTCAAATATTCAATGTGTAGCNAAGGTACCGGCCAATAAATATCCCACTACTAACACAGCTAGTGCTCTTTCATTGCTATATTTATCACAGCATCATTTCGCAGTTCACAATTCAATAATCAAATGCCAAATAANTCTCAGCGTGAGATACAGTGAAGCTTACAGCAATCCTGCTTTNTTCATGTGGGCCAATTGTTGCTCTTAATATAGCAGTTTATTTGCTCTAAGGTGGTTTTAACTGTGCACACCAGTCACATGTACTGTAGGGTGGTCGTCTCTATGGCACTAAAAATGGAAAGGCTCCCGAGGCAGTAGTTCACTGTCATTTACATGTTTGTTTTTTATCATTAACTAAAAGGGGAGTTGTATGGAATAATTGCAAAGGGCATGGATTGGTATCTAAAACCTGCAATTCCACAGGTTGCCTATGAATGGGCACAATAATACATTTCAATTTAAGAATTGATGCCTACAAGGGCAGACCGGTGAAACTGAACTCTGTATGTTGTTAACTTTGTTCATTTAATTTATGATAATTGTTTGGGTTTTCATAAAAGTGAATTTTTTTAGCAATTGTTCTAAGCGATTTTAGCAAACNTATATGAAGTATTGACAATGCGACATATCTTCTTCTTATTTTTATTTATGAAGTGGAAAGTGCAATAAAAGCACGGAGCATCAGCAACATGTATAAGGAGATGGCAGATTCTGATGCTGGAGGCAAGAAACAGGAAACATAGTGGTGGTCAGCACCNAACCAAGACGTCATTCTCCTTGTTCTGCATGGATTACTGCTGGTGACATNAAATTCCTGGGCACTGGGTACCAGATCAGGTTCTTTCACACAAATTCCCAAGCTGTTTGCAGAAGTCAGGTTATTCCTTGGCACTGCGCTTGCTCATGCCAGATGTTCTGTGTCATATATCCTAACTTGTTTGCTTCCTAGGAGATCCATATACATGGTGGTAAACCTATCCACCTGCTTAATTCCTGCAATAATTGGGGGGGGGGGGCAGATCTTTGTGGTTAAGTTAAGGTAGAGCTTTGTGCATGTAAATGTCCAGTCCCCCACAAGATGGGGAATGACAGGGGGGTTTACACACCTCTATTCACAGAGGTCTGGATCTGGTCTATAGTTACATATATTTCTTATTTGCTTAGGTGTATAGTATGATTTTAATATGCCTGTTGAAATAATGACTAGTACTGTAGGAAGCAATGCAGATATGCTTGCCATGAAACAGTTAACACATACANCAGATTTAACGCACTCTGTGTGTCTCATGAACAGCAGAAGAGTCAACGCGCNTGTTAAATATTTGGCTCAAACATTTAGTTGTCTTGTTTCCTGAATTATAATTCCATTCCTGAAAACAAGACCGGTCCCAAAAAAGCGCAAGAAACCTAAGGGCTCTCATGGATCATTCCAGGACACCCCCTGAAGGCAAAATGACATCTGCATTCTCAACACTATGGAAACAACAATGCTTTAAAGCCTCTCGGAAAATCTGCAGGACAGTTAATATGATTTAAGCCTATATTTAAATTTTATGAGACTCATTTTCAAGGCTAATAACCCAGTTTACTGTGCACAATATCAAATGCAAATTTTATTACCGACTTGCTAAAAACCAAGATGATATTCATTAACATATTTCAGCGCATCAACCTTTTTTAGCCAAAGGTGTACGATGAGTAACAGTGGGAATTTTTATGTGCACAGTAAATTATTGTTACTGTCTCATTAGATAAACACATTTAAAATCAGGTGATCATTCACTTATATATCAGAAAGTTGTTTGCTGAACTGCAGCTAGTCTCCAGTCACAACATATGGTACATGAAATTCTTATGCCAATAAAATTTCAAGGTAAAGGGAACTGGTGTCTTAGAAAAACTGGTTTGTGCTCAATGAATGGCTCAATATAATCTGTAATTGCCTTGAAACAATTAGGCAGCAGGCTGTTTTGTACTTAATAGTATTTACATCCTTGTTTTTATTAGCAACAAAATGTGAGTGGAACTTGTGAAGAAGAAATTAATTTATCCATGGAAAGAGGTAAACTTTTAACAGAAGATCAAACAGCTTGTATGAATATCACAAACATTTATCTACGTTGAAACTAATACCCCTTTTCCACTGACAAAAAAAAACCCCAGGTTTATGCACATAGACCCAGGTTTATTTTAGTGGAAATGGGTCCCAAGAAATGAAACCCGGGTAAAGTGACCCAGGTTTTTACCTGGGACTAATGCAGGTTTTTACCCTGGTCACTGCACACTGTTTTCTTTTAAAACATAGTAGGTAAGAATACTCTACTCCATTCAGTGGAAATGGTGTCAACCCAGGTCTGAACCTGGGTTCTTGGTGGAAAAGAGGTATCAGTTAAATACACAATACAATTTAATATACAAATGCAGGTGTATACATATAACAATAAGAAAAGAATAATATATGGGGCAGATCCAGACTTGTGATGCTAGATACCTTGGGATTTCTGGTGCATCCTTACTTACACTACAAATTGCCAGGCCATAAATGTGTAGGGATGTCAATCACTGCAGAAGTCTAGTTCCACAGCATACAGATCTGTAACAAAATGACGGTGTGCGCATACAAGGTCCAACAGGTGACCTAACTCATATGAAATTTACTCTAATATTTTAACATGGTACTTACCTGATTTATTACCCCTGAATCAGTGNTCGAAGTGGAAATTTAGAAGTGGTGGTATGGTCATTCAGAAGTGACGGTATGGAAACACAGAAAATAATGGAAGTCAATGGAGATTTAAAATTTTTCCATTACAACAGTGGGAGAAGTGCCGGTATGNTCGAAGTGGAAATTTAGAAGTGGTGGTATGGTCATTCAGAAGTGACGGTATGGAAACACAGAAAATAATGGAAGTCAATGGAGATTTAAAATTTTTCCATTACAACAGTGGGAGAAGTGCCGGTATGTCATAACCCCGTATACACCCCCACTTCGAGCCCTGCCCTGAACTACAATTTGTATTATTGCACCTTGACTATATGTAATTACAACGACATCCATGACAATCCATCAGATTCGAGTTCACATTCTCCAGTGTGTAAAATTAAACTGAAAGCTTGAATCTGATTGATTGCCATGGGCAACATCTCCACTTTCCAATCTCACTGCAAACTCGCTGCTTAGTAAATATACCCCCATATGTGTGCATGCACATTGCAGTTGTGCTAAACTGGGAATTATTTGCAATATTTAGAGTTGCATATGTGGGGCGTGCCTTAATTCCATGCACACAGATTTAGGTCTGATGGGCTGGAAGGAAACAAATTGTACAGAATGGGCCAGGTTGTGGACTTTCCATATGGATCTTNTTCATATGTAACCCTTCCACATAGCTATCTGTTCTGAACACGTAAGTGACATAGTATGAGGAGTGCATTGAAAAAATGCAACTGGAACACAAAATTTGTGTTACTATAAAAAACAATCTTAGTTCTGGGCAGGGGAGGACTGGGCCAAGGGACAGGGGGACATGTGCCCCCGGCCATTGTCCCTGAAACTTTTTGGGGCTACTGGGTCTTGGCTTTTTAGGGCCAGGTATAAGGGGGGGCTAAGATATCTGTCGGTCTGATTATGTATTACACACAAGTGTGAACCTGCCTCCTACCCGGCAGCCAGGCAGTAATAGCTGGGGCTCCCCACTAGTCAGACTGCTGATAGCTATTCTCTCGTACCTACAAACTGGCAACCAGTCCGCAGCCTGATTGGTGAATGGCTAGAGCGCAGACAGCCATTCACTTCATAGATGCTAAAAGGAGACAGCACGGTTTGGCAGGAGGGGTAAGTTGCGATTTCTTCCTATGAGAACCTTGGCCCCCTAGGCTAAAAGTTGCCAGCCTGCCCCTGGTTCTGGGTTAGGAGCTGCCATATTAAGGAGGCTGTACACTTTTTCAGCATACTGGGGGATAGACTGTTTTTTGTTATTGTTATTATGTGATTCTGATTATTTGCCTATTGCAGACTGTGGTTTCTTATTTTTTCTCTCTGTACTGAAATCTGAGTTACTTATGTATGTTGGGCTGGTCCCTGCCTATTTGATCTTGAAATTAAACTTGAATCTTGAAATTTGAACAGTCTGTATACTTATTATTTGCTAAAAATACTTAAAAAAAAAAGGTAAGTAACTAGAGTCATCTTTAGTAATTTAAGGTGCTTTCTATAGGAGGCAAAGACATCATGGAGCACTCCAGTTCTTACAAATTCCATCTTTCTCTGCCAATTATGCTCTACCATNAGATTATGCTGGGAATTGTAGTATACTATTAAAGTACCTGGAGTGTCAAAAGTTGCCTCTGTGATATGTATAGAAAAAAAATATCAGAGATATAGGGGTGATAATGTATACCAGTCATAAATCCTTTCTGTACAGAAGTTAGTAGAATATTGTCTGCATTATTATTTTGCTTATAATTGTTAACAAGGAATGTGATCCAGCAAGGTACAAGGGGGCTTTCTGGTACCCCCTTCCAACCCACCTTTCTTGCATCACCAATTGCCCTTGGCACAGCTACAGAACAGAGATTATGGCATATAAGGCCAAAAAAACACAAAGCGCAAGGGTACATAAACCCCATATTTATTATAGTATGTCATATAGTATATAGCTATTCTCAGACCCATAATTAACCTCACATGTAGTTTTGCTTTTTACTAATTACCAACATTCTGGACATAAAGGGGTATATTTACTAAGCGGTGAGATTTCAGTGAGATTGGAAAGTGGGGATGTTGCCCATAGCAACNAATCAGATTCAAGCTCACAGTTTCATTTTACACACTGGAAAATGTGAACTCGAATCTAATTGGTTGCTATGGGCAACATCCCCACTTTTCAATCTCCCTGCAATCTCACCGCTTAGTAAATATACCCCCAACTATTTAAAAACGGACCTCACTTTGTGCGCATGGAAGATACCTACAATATTGAAAACTATGCATATCTTCACAACTATGTGTATTGACTAGCACCCAGAGCTGCCATTAGGGAAGAACCAGCTGTAACAGCAGCACTTTCCTGCACTGTAAGTCTGTACACCAACAGCAGACTGATACAAAGGTAGGACTTCTTGGTGGAGCACCGTAGCCCGGCATATTTAGGTACCAGTACCCACAATTTCAGCAGCAGGCCTGCTTGCACCAGTCCAATTCGTGTACAAGGTGCAAGGTACCAGGTGTACGTAAAATAAGCATCAATGGAAAGTGTTCAGCTATTGAAGGCATGGGGATTCCATTTGTCCCGAGTGTTGATATGTGTGTGTGTGTATGTGTGTGTATGTGTGGTTTTTAACAAAGAAACAGAATAGTTGTTTAATTATTTTACTCTAGAGTGCTGCCATAACATATCGTGTTTATTGTGAAAACAAGATAAAAGAGTGAATGACATGAAAAAAGATGAAGGTGTTTAATGAATATTAATCCATAGAAAGTCTGTTTCTGAGTAAACAAAACAGTTTTAAAAAATGTTCCCCATTGAAGTGTCCCTTGACAGAAGGATGAGACAGCAGACTTGGCGACAGAAGGGAATAGAAGAGAGGCATATGGCCCCCAGTTCTGTCTCCTGCTGACAAGCTGCCCACTTGCAAGCCCCCTTTTCACTGTCTTCCTAGCATGCAGCAGATTGTAATGGTTCTGTGTTCCCATCTGCATCCAAGACTCGTGTCCCCACAATGTGGCCGCCATGTAGTTTTCATCTGACTAGCAGAGGCAGGGGAGAGTAGGTCAGTGCGGGAGGGAGATGATTAACCACAATCATCACAAAGCTATCCATAATGTATTGTCCTCATAAGATTACATGGTATATTTCCACTGGGAATCAGCCCATCCATCACCACTCCTTTATTGGTTCCTTTTTTTGTGGTCGTTGCTATAAAGCTCAGAAATCTGTTGTAAAATTCTAAACTGCATTATGGGTGTGCTGTAAAAATTTGCATATCAGAGATGTGTTGTCCTTTAGCTTCATAGTACTAGGTATTAGTAACAAGACCCCAACAATTGAGCTAGTGCACNTCCCGCTAAAGGTCAGCTATTGGTTCTATGCAAAATTCCCAACTGAATTAATCAGCAGTGATTATAATACTAAGTAATGGCAGAGTGTTTTAAGTTTTAGACCCTCTTCAGTTGGATGAGATAGAAGCTAGTACTCCAACAGCCTAAAAGTGTGCAGATGCTAATAATGCATGACATACTACATTGTGCTCATAATTTCCTATTATCTACACATGTATGTGCTCACAATAGACAACATGGTTTATTAGAAAACAAGGACCCCAAAAGAAGAGAGAAAGAGCGCTGTCCTTCTGCTTATCCAAACAGTACATAATGTAATTAAATGTTTTATAAATATAATGTATATGTATATCTATATATCTATATATATGTTTATAAATGAATGTTCAGTACACTGATATGTAGCCAGGAATTTTGTGAATTGTCACGGTATGCTTTTATTTGTATGAGGCTATATTTTGAAAATGTGTACAACTTATATTTGCTTAGTTAGAAAAAGAAAGACTTGATTGACACGGCATGTGAGTGAAATTGAAGAAAGTGCTTGTAAAAGAGGATCGCCTCGTCTTACACGACAGTCCCAAAATCAATTATGCATAAACATATTTACAGCACTTGTTTAACATTTCAACAGTCTTTAAACAAAAGGAATTTCCTCTAGTGGAATTTAGGCAGCAAAAGTGTGATGAATCAAGAGCTGATTTGCACGTCAATGCACTGCTTAAAAACCATTGGAAGTCATGTGGAGGGATTCTACAGGCTTCTGCAAAGTAACACCACAATAATGTATGTAACCNGACCATCCAAAACTAAAAAATGCTGTAAATTCTACTTCTCATCTTCCCATTGCATGTACTTTTACAGTCACCTTTGTTATAGAGAGCANTCTTTTTAAGCAATAGTTAATTAATGAAAACCAGCCCCAAATGTCACTGCCCAGGGACTACTTTTTTCCATTGTATGTGGAAATGTCCACGGATCGAGGGCTTCTGGTTGCAGGTACAGTCCTATATCTCAAAATCTCTTTAATTATGTACCTTTAACCCCTCAATGGGCTAGTTAGGTATACTGGACCAACTGCTTCTGATCCTATTGGCAGAATCCCATGAATGTATACTGCACATGTGCAGGACCCTGAAGGAGGACCCTCCAACCATGACATTAATCTGCACCAAATTATAGTTTGACTTTATAATGGAATGGTTGGAGGCCTCCTTATACAAGAAATGCAGTACTCAAAAGTTGTTTCTCCTATGGGAAAAATACATTTACACCTTGCCCACCTACATCCGCACACATACACAACCACTTCAAACATGTGGGATGGTAGGAAACAGGTATACTTCAATCTACCCTCCTGTCTGGCTCCCCCTTGCTTTCATGAAGATTAATGGGGTTCCTGGGCTGGCCTCACTGATTATTTCCTGCTTGACTGAACCATTTATTGTCATATTCAACTCTGCTGTACTATTATTTCAAATGCTATACTACTGTTGTTTTTTTTTTCCTTTTTATTCGAATATTGTTACAGTAAGTTCTCCTGTAATCCAGTGAATTAATAAAAAAAATTATGAAAACCATGAGGTGGTACCTTCCCGAACCCCCACACTGCGCATTGCGCAATGTCGTCCCATCCGGGCGATAATCAAATTTGAAATCGAAAAGAACAGATATTTTGAAAATTTATTTGAGCCACACACCATGAACATTAACTAATGGTAAGCATACATTTCTCCTGGGTGACCACCTTGATTACCAACAGTGAGTTATACCTGTGAATTATAAAGTTGTGGTGTTCACTAGTATCCATGTGGGCAACCCCACTCCTTTATCCATGACCGTTCTGGAGATAGAAAAGGAAACTATACAACCATCTAAGANAATCCTACAACTCAGAATGAGATACTATAACTCTACAATCACCTACAAGGGACTAACATTCAGCAAGACAGTACCCAGTGACCAGCAATAACAACAAAGTCCATTATGCAGCAGAATTCCTGGCAAATTAGCAATAGATACAAGAAGCTATAATTGACCTACCTGTCTTTGCTGAAGACAATCCAACTGCACAGCTTTCCTCATGATGTATGAGAGTTTTTGACCTCCTTGCTGAATCTTATACAGTTACTGTGTCATCTTCTTCACTGTTCTCTGCATAAAGGTTTTCCTAAGTCTTAATTGATGGTTCCTCCCTTTTGGACCATGGAAACCCCATATAAAACAAAGCCACGCAGAGTGCTGGATGGCTATGGGTTTCAACAGGTTGACATGGTACAATTTGGAGGTACCACCAAAGAGCAAGTTAGCTTCTTATCCATCATACACTTTNTCACATAGATCAAGAATCAGATTCCCATACATTACATTGCATACATAAGTTGATTGTTAAGTACTCCATCCAAACATACTGCACAGACAAGTTAAGGTAGGGTTCTAGTTTCATAAGTCTCTTGCATACAAGAGGAGCATATTACTCACAAACTTAATGATCGCAAGGCAAAGATGTAAACATGTGTCATCAGATGACATATACGGATTTGGTCCATAGCCATTTATTTCATGCAATAAATATGAATCGCTTAATAGGATAATTTAACAATATAAGGTAAGCAAGCAATGATACATGGATGTCAAAATTTAAAAGTAATATTAGTATACTGATATTTTATATAACAGGGGTGATCCAGGGTTCCACTAACACCCCTAAGGGCAAAACAGGTGCAAGTGTAGACCGGTGCATAATCAAACATTGGGGAGGAACTTAAATTGTGAAAACAGACTTATAGTTAAAAGGTGACGTGGGCTGGTCTTGTAAGGAACGTTTTCACCTCTGGAAACATAAATTTGCTCCAAGGCAAATAGCAAATATATACCTTAATATGCAACACATCAGATCTGATTTTTTTTAATGACTACAGCACAGTATATATATATATATACCGTATATATATATATATATATATATATATATATAATGGTAAAACAGCACTCAGGACATGTACAAAAAAGTTCTAAAACACTGTTATTAGCATGCGAAAATTGATTTGTTTCTATTATATTTCATGGAACAGTTTAAAGGCACCTAGCATAAAGCATCATCATAATTGCAATCATATATCTGACAATTTAACGTGCACACCATAATGTACCATTAGTTACACAAATAACTAATAATTTGCTAATGACAACATTATGTTAAGTCAGTTTAGGGGTAATTAAAGTGAGTAATATTTACATATGCCTAATGAATCACAGACGATGGCAGATTAAGAGATTCTAATGAATATTCATCTAGACACTCACAACCAGCTTCTCAGTTTATAAACTGAGTTATGGTTTATCTGCCCTTTTAAAATGATACTATGATGCTATTATCCTCATAGAGGCAATGAACAATTGTGTCTGATTGTAACTTTTCTTCTGGTTTTTTTCTCTTAAGCTATGTCATGGTCAGGACACAAAGCATTTTTATGTACTTCTATGTCTGCATACCTACTGCTTCATATATTTCTTTTTATTACTGATCAACAGAATGAGCTACGGCCTACACCATAACATGCGGCATAAAGCAGAGAGACAGAGNTTTGCTCAAGATAAAATGCAGCTAGGCGTTTATGAAGCCTGATAGATTGTGTCATAACTTCTTTCCTTGCCAATACAATTAAGTAACATGAGTATAAATCCTTGGGGTTATAGCATATTTACAACACTAGTTTTGAAAAGCGAAACACAAATGTTTGTTTAAAAAAAACCTTGTGGATAACGAGATGTACTTAGTCAGAATTTGCGACTCATTTTGTCATGCTGTGCATAATAAGATTGTGCAGATCCTAAACTTGTTTGTAAATAAACTTAAGAAAAGAATTCAACTTTCAAATACTTTATTAATTACCTTTATTAACAACGAAAATTTAAGGCAGGGAATATAGAGTAAAACAAAAGGAAGAATACATTTCCATACATTCAACTTGGGNATTAACCCAGCCAGATAAGCCCTTCTACACTGAAGAGTTTAAAAAAAAAAGAGAAAAACAACAACATCCATTTAATGTACAGGTCCCCCTGTCANACCGGGCCCAGGTAAAAAGCACCCCTTCCCCCTCTTGACGATCCTGCACACAAATGGCAGTTGACTGTGGTTGTTTCCATTTTATTGTCAAAGTTTCCAATTCAGGGAAGTTTTTGCTTTATAATAGTCACATAGACTTTCAACATAATTTTGAATGGCGGTTTGCATTTTATAGTGCAACAAACCCCATGCAACGCTGTCCTTATTAGTGTAATAATATTTGATTTTGTGGATCTGTTAGCTGCAATTTCCTTGTTTGTAAGTATTGCCAACAGCCNTGATATTGGCTTTGACTTTTCTCATTTCGTGGATGAATGCTTTTGGCCTGGATTTTGAGTGTACATGGAGTGCTGCCTGGCCTAACCTCTGCTTAGATCTAAACCCAGACTAATCTTATTCCATTAACTTTTCAGTTCCATATCTAGGATACAATATGTTCAACTCTAAAGGCAAAAACGACAACATGTCTCATTCAACAGTTGGTTTTATAACTTTAAAGANGTGACAATTTAGAAACAATATGTTAATATTTTAAAATCAACCAGACTTAAAAAAAAATGGATATATTTCATATAATAAAATAAATCTTGCTTTTTTAGGAACTAATTCATGGATAACATATATTTTTATCATGGTATTAATTCCAACCTGTCCTTATAGATATTCTCTTCATTGTTCAGTCATTATCATCAGATTTTATTGCAAAATATTCTTTCTTTCAGAATTTGCAATTCCTGAATCAAAACATACCAATCTTATAAAAAGAAATCACTATGATTGACTCTTATAGCATGCATATTCACCAACAGTTACACTTAAAATGAGACTTTTTAATACTACTGTATTTTTGTGCAATACCTGTACAGTTTACTTTACCTGCCCAGTCCATTTTCAATGTTACTCCTATTGGTAAGAGATTCTATATTCCTGTACCTTGGATTGACTTGGATACCTTTTGTTGCTTATGATTTCTTCTTTTGTCTTTGTCTTTTTGTACATTATCATATTAAAACTAAAATAAATAAAAATAAAAAATAAAAAATTAAAATTAAAATAAACTGTTTAAAATAAAATAATCCAATAATTTACACTTTGTTTCCTTCCACCGAGGGTGAAGCAGGCTTTGGAGGTTATAAATTGTCTTAAATATAGATTTTTAAACATACATATTAGAACAGAAGTTAAAGATTTACCCATGGGAAGGTGTAATTAAATTCATTCAACTATAGTGTGAACCAGACTTATTTATATATGTGCAAACACAGAGTTGAATGTAGAGTATCACTGCATGAANTTGCATGCACCACGCATGATCAGAAATGATACCCAGGAAATTGCGGCCAATTTGACAAAAAGCACCACACCGTATGAATTCCTGTCTTCAGATGAGTGTTTTCTGGGAGGGAAGGGTTAAAACTATTATGACAGTGTACAGTAAGGGTCTGCCTATGTTTTACCAGCCCCAGGACATGCCTAAGTATGGGGAGAGAAATGCTGCTCATATAAAATTGTTAGAAATATTAATAACAAAAGTTTTTTTTGTTCACATATGAATTGTGGCTACACTCACACAAATCATAACCACCATTTTCCAGTATACATTACATATACAACGATATACTGACCTTGGCTGCCCTGTGTACGACACTACCTGCTGTACTTGCACAGCCATCCTCAGNGAAATGTACAAAGGAAATTATGAAGTCAATGTATTAACTTTGTCATCAGATTAAAGCTGGCCATACACCAGAAAGATAATCTTTCCAATCAACAGATAAATGACCCTCACAGCAGAAATCTGTTACATGTGTACTCACAAAACATGCATTTCATGAGTGCACATCTAACAGATTTCTGCTGTGAGGGTCATTTATCTGTTGATTGGAAAGATTATCTTTCTGGTGTATGGCCAGCTTTATAAATAGAAAATAATTTAACTACCTGAGTAAGAATGTGCAGTTGGAGCAGTATGCCCAAAAAGTGACACTTACACAGCCGCAGTTTCTGCTGTATATATTGCTGCACCAAANTGTAGTAGCAATATAGCACTACTATCCTGACATTTAAAACAATTTAGAAAAAGTGAGAATTATTATTCATATGTTATGTTTTAAAATTCAAATAACACATAAATATACCAAATTCAATACCAATAATACCATTGGACTAACAATATCTGATCATAAAAATAACATCCTGGCTTACTAACTGTTTTTCTATGGTAAAGTATGGCCATGAGAAAGCTGCTTATAACCTGCTAACTCAAACAACGCAGAGAGCACTGACAAGGGAGTTGGCAGAAATAAATTGGAAGCTGATAGGTACAATATTGCTTTATAACAACTATGAAGTACAGACGATATAAACTGAATAATACAGAATTCTTGTAAGGAAAAATAACATTGTATAATTGTTGACAAATGAGCTTAAGATAAACTACACCTTGGGTGTTGCTGCCACCTGGTGGTTTTCAAGTACCAGTGTTGTGTCACAGGCATTAGATTTGCCCTTCTTTTTCTATATCATACAGGNTTATATTTACATAGAATTTCTTTTTTTCTATGAACAACAATGCAGCAGATTCGGCTCCCCTCACACCAAACCAGGCAGCATAGTTCATATAATTGACTAAAACTTACCTGTGATTCCACCAACGCAGTCCAATGACTCTTCTGTGCTTACCAGTAATTAAAAAATAAAGCACCTTGTTTGGCATGCAAGCGCTGTGCAGTCCCAGCTCATGCGCAATAACATGATTCTAGAAATATTAACATGACCTAAAATTATTTTCATCCTGCAGAGCCCAGAATGCAGGTAGGTACTTTATTACTTATTTTATCTTTTTACATTTTTTTTTTACCGTTTAATGCTAAGTGGTCAAAATGAAGTGATAAGGGCTGTGTAAATAGATCCCATATTCATAAATACGGTAATGACATAGTGGAGATTATACATGGGGCGGAGCTTAGCAGGGGAAGAAGTGTCGGTATACCATAACAGTGAATACCAGCCCACTTCAAGCACTGCTTGTACTTTTTAACTTGTTCATACAAGTGATTCTGAATACTAATACTAGTAATTTTTATAGGGTTTCATGAAGAAAAAAAGCTTAAAATTTCTCAAAAGAAACAAGCACGCTTTCCGCTATGAGTAATATATGCAGAAGATAACACTATAGCGGGTGGACCCGCCTGTGGCTGGCAGTCTGCCCANTACCCAAAACAACCCATGGTGTCTGAGCCATGCTACCTCCAGTACCCTACCTTCAGGGCAACGATTCCCTTCCCCAATGGTTAATCATATGCAGCGCACACCAATAGCCATTCCAAAATTTTTATTTCAGGTTCCCAGTTCAATAAAAATGAAGCATGGGACAGGAAAAAATGGAATCACTCCAGGGCAAACATCTAGGGAATAAAAGAGATACGTCAGTACACTGTATGACATGATTACTTCCCCTATACATTTCAGACCTTCATCTAGATTCCCAAATGAACCACCTGGTCAGGACTAACTACAAGGCCTATCCAGCCCTGATACAGTATACATTTTTCCGTTCTCCACCTGTGCTACTGACAATTGAATACACACTTCCCAACACATTACAATTCCTCTGTCCCGATTGAGTTTCAGACGGAAATAAACCACAGTTTCATAGGGAAACATTTCTTAAGGAAGCATGAACAGCTTCCTCAATTTAGAAGGTTTGGGACTACACTCTAAATCTGGGGCTATGAGACACCATTTCTAAGGTATAGGAATAAGTACAGTCACCAGCAAAGAAGATGTTTTAAAGACCCTAACCTGATTATGTACACAGCACAAGCCCGCACCTCAACTTCTGCATTCTGCAGCCTCCACTGATCCGAATTTCTAGTCTGGACACTATTTCCTGGGTATGGGTGAAAGCCGGAACGATGCTGGAACCAGAACAGCCGGAATGAGTCGTCCACCTGCAGTGCCANCTAGTGTTTATAGTTTTCAATGATTCTTGCAAAACAGTGTGTGTCTGGTAGCTTTCATTAATGATAGAATGGTGTATATATAGCAATATTAAAATCTTATGAAAAAAGACAAACATATGACAGACTGCAGATTTTATGTTTACAATAATGATAATAGTAAACTGTCAGAATGGGAATCTGAAATTCTTAGGCAGAAACTCCAGCACCCAGATTAAGTATACAAATGCGTCAGTAACTTAATTGACGGAATGGGGGTCAGAGTCACTCAGGCACCCGTTCCAGCACCTGGATTATGTGTACAAATGCATCATAAACCAGTTCCAGCATCTGAATAATGTGTATAAAGATGTCAGAATCCAGTTCCAGCTGCCGAAACGGGGGTCTGAGTCACTTAACCACCTGTTCCAGCACCTATATTATGTGTACAAAGGCGTTAGTATCCCGTTTATGCTGCCGGAACAGGGGTCTAAATCATTTAAACACCTGTTCCAGCACTTGATTTATGTGTATAAATACATATGTCGGAAACCAGTTCCATTTGACGGAACAGGGGTCAGAATCATTCAGGCACCTGTTCCAGCATCTGGATTTTATATATATATGGGTGCTCGGTCACATNGTCCTTCGCTATCGGAGCAGGTCTTGCACACGTCCCCCAACACATGCCTCTCGTTGAAGCACCGATCCAACACCGCGAATGTCACCAGTAGGATTTGGGGGGGTCGAGTTTGGAATTTCACAGGCAAATAGCTGGGCACTTGAAGCCGCCAGCCGAAGTTNTAGCATCACCTTCTTTATGTAGGACCTCTTGTACACAGGGGCCCCCGCACTGTTCAGCAGGAATCATCCCCTCCCGATCCATATAAACCCCTTGCGTCCTGNACACAGAGCCGAACACTGCCATACATTCCCAGAGTGAATATGACCTCAGTTTTCTTTCCACATGTGGCCAGGTCACTCCTACATGTTCCTTTATTTTCCTCACCACCACCATGCTAAAAGTAAAAGTAAAGCTGGCCATACACTATAAGATAAATTGTTCCAATCTAAACATTTTTAAAGAGTGGGTAAAACCATGTTGAATTGCAGGGTGTCACNGTTCCTTGTGATCGTGGCTGCGATCACTCCGCTGCTGCCGGTTGTCAGGGCAACCTGACGTGATCGTGCACTTCCTGTGCAGCGATCGCGTCCAGCTTCCGGCAGCGACGAGTCCCGCTCTGCTTTCGTCATCCTGGGGGGCTCGTCTCGTTGGCGTCCTCCCATTGGCCAGCCTCCTCCTCATATTCCCCCCGCACCTTCTCCTCAGCGCGGGTTATAGGTTCTCTCCCAGTCCCTGTGCCTCGCTCCTGGCTCTTTTCTGTGCCGGTGTTCGCCTTGATCTCCATTGTTTTTGCCCTGGCTTTCTCCTCCTTCCTCCGTCCTCTCTCCTGGTCTCCAGCCTTCCTTCCCTGGACTCCCTCTCTCTGGCTCCAGTCCTTATCTCTCTGTTCTACCGNCATACCTCAGGTCTCCACTCCATTTCCCGTTGCTCGCTCTCCTTCTGGTCTCCTCAGCCCACTCCTAATCTTTACCTCTGCTGCCCTCTCTTGGTTTCTCCCATTCATACTGCTGGTCTCCAAATCTTTACCTCTGCTGCCCTCTCTTGGTTTCTCCCATT
>JABWIB010007797.1:12791-23966 GCA_016617825.1 Platyplectrum ornatum
ATGGCATCACCCTGGAGGAAGTGGACGAGATGTGCGCCTGGGCAGAGACACTGAACATGAGCAAAGGAGCGGAGATGGAGGATGAGACTGAGTCTTTTATACCTGGGTGGACTTCTGCTGCTACTGCCACCAATGCGGATCCTGACCAGGTGGGCCGCTCAAAGCCTGATCCAGAGAGTGGGAGCGGTACCTCCAAGGCCGGGGCAGAGGCCCCTCGATGGCAACCCACCAATACTCAGTTCGGAAGACTCCCCAGTGGCCGTCCCGTCAGTCGTGGTTCCCACCGAAGAATGGGACGCGGTTGTGCGGCAAGACACAAAGCCAAGTGGCTGGCAGAGAGAGCGGAGCGCGATGTGAAGAAGATCGCTGCGCCAGGGTGTACAAGAGCTGGTGTGCCCGACCTGGTCCCCTCTCGACCTTAGCCACCGAGGTGCGGAAGGAGGTACTAGTGGACAGCCCTAATGACAGATCCGGTACCAGTGCCTTGTGGAGTGTGATGGACAGTGCAGAGCAGAGTAACGCTTCTTTAGCGTCAGTGACTGTGTGTATTAACCTTTTGTCATTAGTGTAATTGATATTAGAGTTAGAGTGCAGGGGCTAGTACAGGAAGCAGTTGTAATAGTTAGAGTAAGAGGTCTTTAGATGTAATCAGAACTGAGAACGTAGATTTAGGATGTTATCTGGGGATGTTCTGAGAAGTCGCAGACCCGAGTATTTCAAATAAATCTGTTTAAGTTGCAATTAGTTGTCGTTATTGTGTCCGGGAGGGGAGGTAGTCATGGGTAGCGGTGGCGGGGGTCTCCTGCACTGGTTTTGGTCAGTGTTAGTGTTGGGGCGGGCAGGGCGCGGTAGTGGCCACACAAATGCAATAAGTGTCTTGGGGACCGCTCATCCAAATACAGTATGCCATATCAAACACTGGTGTGGCCTCTATAAGGTTATTTTAACAGAAATTATTGGAACTATGCAATAACTTACCGGGTTCCATGTCTATTTCAACCTCAGGCTGGTCGTGTAATTCCACACGAGCGGACGACTGTGATGTTGATCAGATCACCAATACCGGAGAGGTTTGTAAAGAGGCACGTTCCGGTGAAACCACATCACCATATTCAGAACATGGAGACAGCCTTTACACAGGACTTGCAGGATCATCAGAAGGCCAGGATGTTGCATGCTGTGGTGACACATTCTCTTCATATTTTGTATATGGAGGCTTGTGGAGGAACATTCAATAAAGGCATCTCATGTGGGGCTCATGAGGGACCAGCAGGTTGCCAAGATAGGGGCCTAGGGATGTGTGAAGCTTGTGCAACTTAAGCAAGTGCATCTTTGGAATGTGCTGCTGGATAAGCTTTGGACACTGTGGCAGGAGCTACTTTTTGCACAGGAGCTTGTGCATGTGTTGGACGAGTATGAGGAGCACCTTTTGGCACAGGAACTGCTGCATGGATTTGCTTTGTTGAAGGAGCACCTTTTGGCACAGGTGCAGGAGCAGGCCTTTTCATTGCTGCAGGAGCACCTTTTGGCATTGGCGAAGGTGCATGGACTTTGCATGCATGAGGAGCGCCTTTTGGCACAGGAGTGGCTGCAGGGCTTTGGCGTGCATGAGGAGCACCTTTTGGCACAGGAGTGGCTGCAGGGATTTGGCGTGCATGTGGAGCAACTTTTGGCACAGGACCTGGTGCAGTTTTTTGTGCTGGAGCTGCTGCTGTGGATGGAGTAGAATATGTTGCATGTGATGGGCCAGGAAGTGGATCATCCAAATCTATGGTCATTAATAATGACCATATCAAACCATGTGAAAATGCTAATAAGTATGTGTNTGACATATGCAAGTGTTAATTTATAAAACAATTACCTGAGTCATCTGGCATGTCAGTGTCCCTTCCAGAAACACCTTCCAGGCTTTCAGGGGGAAGTACACCACGCAAAAGTTCTTCAAAATCCAAATATGTGACCTCGGTCACTTCTCCACCACCTGTTTTTTTTGCCTCATCTCTTTCAAAGGCGATTTTTTTTTTAGTTTACGCTTTATGTCAGAAAAGCATTTTCTGCAGTTAATTAAATCACGCATATAATGACTAACCGCATTAACTGCCGACACAATCTCAGACCATAATTGGCGTTACCGTCGCACACTAGTTTTAGCCTGACTAGCCCCATATAATTGCTCAAAATGAGGAACCATTGCCTCAACCAGGGCACAGTTTTCCTCATGGGAAAACATGATGTTTCTGCCTAATTTGGTTTTACTTTGAGGTGTGGAACTACTGTCCCTATACTGTCCCATACCTCCCAACTGTCCCGATTTTTTCTTCTTATAAAAATCAATTAAAAAGTATATTTTTGCCGCGGTCGCGGCAGTAAAAAGGGGTGGGGCCAAGCCGGAACAGGGCGGAGCTTGGGTGGGACCGGGGGCGGGGCCTATTTGTCCCGCTGTCGCCGGCCCAGAAGTTGGGAGGTATGCTGTCCCTCATCCTCATCCTCCATCCCACCACTAGCCATAGCAATATTTTAAAGAAAAAGGGGTGAAAAAAAAACACAAACTGACACAAACACACACAAACAAAACCACTCACACACTCACTCACACACTCACTCAGTAACACACTGTTTTGGCCCAAACACACAGACAGACAGACAGACAGAGTCACACACACACACACACACACCTATTAATAAGGGTATAAAAGAGTTAAAAAAAAAACACACAGGACAGCAAAAAAGTTATTAACAAAAAACAAAACACAACAAAAAATGACCTAGAACAGTTAAGCAACACACACACCACTCAGAATTCGCAAATACAAGTCCTACACTACCTCACAAAACGGCTTCTCTCACCCTGTCAATCGCCGATTCACGTGTCATGGCGTGTTTTATAGTGTGGCCAAGCTTTTCAAAATGGATGCGATGAGTAGGCGTGTTTAAACTGCACAAAATGGCCGAGAAATTTAAAGGGACATGTGCATCATAGCATTCACGCCCATGCGAAATGTTATGTACGCCCAGAATTCGCCCAAAATCACGCACAAAAACACTCCGCAACACAATGCAAAATAGAAGCAAAAAGAAAATACACGACTAATAGTGAATACTATAACATGCACAGATTTCTCGCTCTAAACTCAACCAAAACATGAGCGAGATACAGCGAGAAATTATCAGACCAAATCTCGCCCTTTAGTAAATATACCCCTTGGTGTTTCCTGTTTGGGTCTCATGTTTATAGATGACTGAGCAATTAATTAATCAGCAGCTGATTTAATATCAGGAATTCAGGCAGAATATTGCTAGAGTTATTATGAAATTCTCAAATGCAAAGGTTATTAGTAATTCATTAGGGATATATACACTATATTAAATATGGATAAAGGGCAAAAAGCATAATAATCTGATATAGTGGTGGAGGAAAAGAAGTTAGTATGGAGCAGTATACATATATATCCGATAGGTGACGCTGGAGATATAGCTCTCTTTCCTAGAGCATATTTGCGTATTTAAATTTTAATGGAGCAAGCATGGTCTATACGACTCCATACAGTACACTGTAATAGTGCTCTGTTCCCCTAGAGCTACATTGAAAGCATATCACCTAGCTAGCCAGGTCCCTGCTCTGCACAGATGAGGGGTAAACACCCTGAAACAGCTATCGCTTCTCGGCCTTTTGGCTAAGACCAAGTGTTTTGTGCTAGATGTCAGGAAGGCGAGAATGTGGATTGATCGGAATGGCTGTGAAGAACGCCTTGCGTTTTGTTGTGAAGGAAGGACGGAGAGACACTTTTGATTTGAAATTTCTGGTTCAGAAAATCCTATTTGGAAAATTTGGAGCCAAGCAGGAAGACATCTACTGCGTCCAAGACTTTCAACATAACGGTCTGTTTGACGTGACTTTTCATAATGAGGATGATGCCTGGGATTGCTTGGATAAAGCTAAAGAATTTATTGAATGTCCTGAGTTTGCTGGGGTGAAGGTTTTGCCATTATTCCCCACAGGGGAGAAAGAGATTATTATACACTGCTTTAACCCGTATACTGATGTGTGCTTGCTAGCTGCCTTTCTGATGCGCTATGGTGAAGGAGTTTTTGGTGGTGCTAAGCTTAAAAATGAGTTTGGGTTTTTCAATGGGAAATGTGTCTTCCGGTGTAAGCTGAAGAAAAGTGAGGATGGATATGAGGGTTGCTGCCACCCCCCATCCAGCTTTGATATTGCTGGTTACAGGGGTTTTTTGACTTATTCAGGCAACCCAGATTTTGCAAGATCTGTTATGGATACAGGCATATNCAAAAGAATTGCACCAATGTGACTATTTTCAGACACTGTAGGAAGTCCGGACATGCTGCCAATACATTTACTGAGGAAAAGTGCTGTGACCTTGTAAAGAAGAAGTTGTAAAGATGGAGGTTCAGCCATTTGTGTCTAGAGCTGTTGATGTGGTCCCTGTAATGTCTGACGCCGAGCAAGACCTTGTAGACAACAAATTGTTAAAAATTAGGCCTGGAACTATTATGTTGCCGGAAATAAGATATTTGAGGAGGGTTGGCGTCACTGAGGAGCAAATTCAAAGGTTTAAGAAACAAAGGAAGAGTGATTGCGATAGATCAGTGCAAAAAATATGTTGAAGATATGGACTTTTCCAGGTTTGGTCTTCTGATAACAGGGGGTTGGTATTACCTGAAGACTTTGTTCCTTCAGTACACATTGGCTAACATTTGAATAAGATTGTTGTTTCCTTCCTTGTAAATGGTAGCCTAAAGATGGCCACAAAACAATTGGTTTGGGGTGTGGTTTGGAGGGTCGTTAGGGAATTTCAGGTGGATGTGGATTGGTTTGGATGGTTTTTGGTGGGGGGATTATGCAAATTAGCATCTGATGTTTTTGTTTTCGATGTCTCCTTAATTTAAAAATAAAGCACCGTGAGGTGGAGGTATAAGCAAATCACTACAATGGTGTGTTAGCTGGTAATGTTGCAGTGTGTGATAGTGATTCCCATGATGGAATATATGCCAGTTAACAATTATTGAGTGTTTTAAATAGAAAATAATAAAAACAAAAACAAACCTGGCACTGAAGAGGGTGGTGTGAGCTAGGTCCTCTGGCTATCTGGTTGGGAATTCTTTTAAAGCCAGGAAATACGTGCCCCTGGTTTAGGGCAGGCCAGGGGTGCCTGAAAAACACACACCGTGTGGCACAGTAGGGCACTTTTTCAAGCACGATAATTCTCACCCCATTTCAGAGCACTATGCCTCCTATCCCCGTGCCTTTTGGCTGGGAAGGAGAATTTTTTTATCCTTCTGACTGGTCATTAGGCCGGTGCTGTAATCGCTCAGCACTTTTTTTATTTTGTAATTTATATTATATGTCTTGTAAGTCACCCCTCACTTTCTGTCACCTTTTTTTCACGGATTGTCGGCTCGGCTAACTCTTATGGGCTCCGGCCACGGATTAGGGGAGAGATGTGTGGCCATCTAGTTCCTTCTCTCCCTGACCCTTTTTGCTTCTGCCTTTCCACGAGGAGTTGGCAGAGCAGGTTCATTGGGTGATCCTATTGGGGATCCCATGGATTTGTGAGTTCTTGGATGACCCATGAACATGTTGAGGGTTCCCTTAGCTTCGGCAAGGGGGACCCACCTGGCCTTGGCTGCCCTGGCGTACAGTATGTGTGCAGGGTAGCTGAGGAGGATGGAGCTCTTCTCCTTTTGGATATTAATTTTTTGACCATGTTGACCAAATACATTTGCATATTTATTTTTGACCATGTTATTAAACACACTTTTTATGAACTAGTGAGTGGGAGGTTCTTGCACACTATATATATCTCCTTTTACGTGCTTCACACAGTATCCTCCTTGCTCCTGTATAAGTGAACCACAGTTAAGGTGCTTCACACAGTATCCTCCTCCTGCTACTCCCATAAGTGAAGCACAGTTAATGCGCTTCACACAGTATCCTCCTCCTATCACACTTAGTGCATGGCGCTGTTGTGCTACTGTGCTGAATGGTGGATGTCTCACATTTATCCTCATGAATTTTTAATCGAAGGCTTGAGAATTGGCTGTATATGTGGGCCTTTATCAGATGGAGGCCCGTGGCTATAGTCCCATCTTCTGCATTGTTAAGCAGGCTCTGTGCTTTACACAGTATCCTCCTCCTGCTGCTCCTGTATAAGTGAAGCACAGTTAAGGTGCTTCACACAGTATCCCGCTCCTGCTGCTCCAAAAAATGAAGTTAAACCGTTAAAGTGCTTCACACAGTATCCTCCTCCTGCTGCTTCTGTAAATGAAGCACAGTTAACGTGCTTCATACATTATCCTCCTCCTATCACACTTAGTGCATGGCGTTGTTGTGCTACTGTGCAGGAGGGTGGATGTATCACATTTATGCTCATGCATTTTAATCGTGTTTGTGTTTGTGGGCCTTTTTCAGATGGAGGCCCGTGGCTATAGTCCTATCTCCCGCATTGTTAATCTGGCAGTGAATTAAGTACAGTGAACGTGCTTCACACAGTATCCTAAACTGAGATTTTAAGTCCAAAGGTACGTTCTATCACACACCAATTAGCAATGTGTTCTGTATTACATTGATTCATGGTGTGCGGGAGTCTCAGGATGCAACAGCAGAGTCATTAGCCAGGAGTGACACCTATATCCTTAGTCACATGATAACACAAATAAATTAGAAAAACACAAATATCAAACCAGTATTCAGATTTGGTAAACATGCGTGGTGGTTTCAGGACAAAGGAATCATGGCATGAGCCAGGATAGCCAGCTAATTATTTTTTTGTTTAGCCTAACAGACCACTTGCACATTAAGTGAGTTTTATTAGTGCCTATTTGTGGTCTGAATAATATATAAGTGCAGTCTAGGACTCCCAATATGGAAGTCCTGAGACCACATAGAATGGCATCTTGACTTCACACCAATCATGCCTTTAGATTATCACCAATACCATCATACATAATCTCCATAAAACTTGATTTTAACTCCCCTTTTATTTAACCTATCCCTCCGGAAGAGAGTATAGCCCTTTCAAGTTTACTTTCCAGTCATGTGTTTCATCCCACTATGTTATGTACTGCTCCCTCATTGCTATTAGTTCTAACTCCCCCATTTTACCTGTCGTGCTTCTTGCTTTTGCCAGCATGCACTTAATTGTAATACCTACCTTAGTTTTATCTTTTTTCTTAGACATGATTTTATACCTTATAAGCTGTAACAAGGGTCCCTTCATCTCCACTGAGCTTCCCATCCCTGAACTCCACTCCCCTGATTCTTATTAAAATTCTCCCCCTTAGTACCCTCATTACCTATTTCACAGATACATGCTTGCCCCACCACCCATATCCTAGTTTAAAATCCCCTCCAACCTTCTAACCATCCTTTCCCCTAACAACTCTGCCCCTTCCTCGTTTAGGTGCAACTCATCTCGGCAATACAGGTGACTTTTAACCGAGAAATTATGCCAATGCTCTAAAAATTCAAAACCATCCTTACTACACCAATATCTTAGCCATGCATTAACCTCTCTAATCTCTCTCTGCCTAGCTGGTGTAGCGCGTGGCACAGGCAGTATTTCTGAAAATACTACCTTGGATGTCCTTAAGTCTGCGACTCAGGTCCCTGTAATCATTTTAAGGGCTGCCCATCTCCCTCTTACTTGTTATTGATGCCAACATGTACCAAAACCGCTGGATCCTTCCCGGCCCCTCCCAAGAATCTGTCCACCCAATTCACAATATGTCGAACCTGAGCGCCTGGGAGACAGCTCACTGGTTAGCATGCACGGTCCCGATAACAGATTGTCCTTTCTAGAGAATTATCCAGTTTGGCATACTTGCTTGCATTGCTCAGCTCTGAACTTGCCTTTCTCTATCTCCCTCTTCTTCCCCTCCTGACTGCTACCCAGCTACCTACCTCTGTATCTTCCACTGCTTCTCTGTCACCCTGCTCACCCTGTGCCTCAACTGTAATCTGCAGACTGTTCCAGATTAGAGATCTCCCTCAGTTTTGCAATGGTCTGCCTTAGATCAGAAATTAATAACAGACTCTGCAAGTTACAGTTTTGGCAATACATTCCAGACAACCCACTACAGTAAAGCATGGCTTTTGAAATTTTCTCTTCCTGACTTTTGCTTTAAAATTGTGAACTAGCCTCTGGGTATCTTAAAGTCATTTATATTATTGTAACAGTGTGACATTGTACTTTGCATTCTAACAGTGTGCATGTTTTTTACCAGTAGACATTGACATCATAAAGAGCAATGACTAAATGCTTAATATATAAGTCTCTGCGTCTTGCAGATTACAGTTAATATAAGTTACAAGCAAGGGACCTTGATAAAGACAAACAGTCGAAACGCGTTGGTGTGTGGCGGGTGTAGGCGCTGTCAGGTTGTTTTTCTGTGCGGGATCTCCTCATCCCTAGTTAGCAGTCGAGTCGGGGCCCCAAATTATACTAACCGCTTCTAGTACAAGACCTGAGGGTGTGGATGCTCCCACCAGATTAACGCCCACCTCTCAAAGGAGTTTTTTTAACATTGTTTTATATATGTAAATAAAATATATGCTTCTGAGTAGAAAAAGACCCCCCTCAATTTGTGGCTACATATAAGGATATTGTATAACATCGGAGAAAGTTAGAAGGAGACGCTGATTCGAAAGCCGGAACTGGACGTGTGACCAGAGGATCCGAGGACGGCGTTAATGTGGAATATGCCTGAAATTCATACTAACATGTGAGTGTTACCAATAAGATACTCAGCTGTCTTGTATGTACATACTACACCATATAGTATTTTCTTCTTACATTTATACTGACCGGTATACGGAAGAAAAGAAGAGGACGGGGAGAAGTTTGGATTAAAGTAACCCTTGATAAGTTCATAACAAAAGAAATGGAAATGTGAGTGTGACAAAGGATGTAAAGGCCTATATTATTGTGGAATGTACTTCACTATATAGTTTCTTTTTCTCTCTATATGCATAACAGGGATTTAAGAAGATAATTGTCGTGTTCATCTACAGTCTCCGATACAAAAGAAATACAACTGGACATAAGTACTTATTTGAACTTTATTGTATTTTATCCTTAAAATTTGTCTTTTTTCCTTTTTTTTTTGTCTGTTGTATAAGGGGAAGCGCTATTTTACTCTCTTGTCGTTTATGCATTTTATGTCATACGGTTCTATAAACCTTATGTTGTGGTTTCAGTGACCACATTAAGTAGAGTATTCAGCTGTTTCCCTAGCGCAGGGTTCCCTTGTCTCCTTTATCGTTAAGTTACAAGCACCATGGCGTTTTAGCTTTACTTATGTATTTAGCAATCACTTGGGATTTCTAAAATAACATTACAAAATAAATCACAAGGAAAAGAACACATGACTTGTTTAGTATGTAAATTCTTTTGAATACAAAAAGTAAATACAAGCAGAAGAACAGAGAAAGGTAGGAAAGAGGTGTCACGAGGAATGTAACTATTTAACCCTGTAGAGGCTATGAGAACATGCACAGTAAATAAAATTACAGTACTTCTGCATGTGCAGAAGTGCTACATAAAGACATGAGTGGGCAAAACCAGATTGAATTGCAGGGAAAATAAAATGATTTGTTTGCATGCAAGGAGAATACTTTATTTTTGTGTTTTGCACACAGATACTGATCAGTGTTACGGATACACTGTTATTAGACTTGTGCTAGACTTCTGCAAAAGGAACATTTTCTGGTGCGGTAACAGAAGTGTGGATCTGGTCCTTTTAGAAATTGTTAATTATGGAGTTAATTTTACTAGTGGTGATTTTTCTGGCAATTTGAGCTACAGTACTGGTAATTTACTAAAACTCAAATCTCTTTTAAATGAAAATGTTAATAAAGTATGTATAAAAAAGAGTTATACATACCATTCTCTGCTATGCCTGATGCAGGTGTGTAGAAAAGCTTCAATGACTCATTCATGTCATCCAAGCTTTTTGACATACAAATTACAGACAAATGACAGAGTATTAGTGTGGATGAATGGTAATGGTAAGTGTTTTTTTTTTCATTCTTATTAACATTTTCTATGAAAAAAAAAGTATATTCATGGATAGTATGGGGAAGGAAGATAGTATAGTGTAGTGTTTAACATTAAAAATGCTGAGGTGGCAGTTCTAAGCCATGCTGGCACCTGTGGGTTTTTTTTCCTACGCTAACAATGCCAATCAATGCAAATCAGTGGAATTTCACAGCAGGATGCCGTCAGTTTGGTCATTTTCATCTACAGGCATCTATGGAGTCCAGCTCGCCATCTAAAATATCTTAGTGAATTAAAATAATCTGCTATTTTAATCGCAACAACATCTCATTGATTTACTGGTGTTTCAGCATTGTGTGCTGGTTAAAGAATGTGTTTTATATACCAATGACTTTAATGACTTTGACTTTAAATGTTTGGCACACAGGGCTATATGCTAGCAACATAACTATGCAATGTATTTTATACTTTAAAGAGTTATTTAATTTTGTACTAGGTTTGTGCTAGGTAGAAAAGGTTCTGAAAGGGTTTAAAACATGCAAAAAGATGTGTCTGTGTTAGCTTAATTTGTAGATATGGTCTTTGTTTCCCATGATGTATGTATACATTGTATGAACTAGTATGATTCTTACTTTACCTTGTATGAAAACCCCCCAAATTTTGAAAAAATAAACCAAGCAAAGTGGTATTTAAAGTTTATTTAGGAACCGACTCTGCAAGTTACAATTTTGCCCATACATTTCAAGCTTTACGCCCACTAAATTAAAGCATGGCTTTTCCAATTTTTACTTCCTGCCTTTTGCTTTAAAATTGTAAATTAGCCTCTGGGTATCTTATAGTCATTTATTTTATTGTATTTTTTATTTTATTGTAGTGCTGGATGATGACATAAAAGTGTAACAGTGTGACATTGTACATTGTACTGTACTTTGCATTCTAATAGTGTGCATTTTTTTTACCAGTAGACATTGACATCATAAAGAGCAATGATTAAATGCTCAATATATTGTGTTTTGATTTCTTGCAGATTACAGTTAATATAAGTTATAAGCACCATGGCGTTTTAGCTTACTTTAGCTTAATAAATCACAAGGAAAATATCAAACACATGACTTGTTTAGTATGTAAATTCTTTTGAATATGAAAAGCAAATACAAGC
>JABWIB010007799.1:4906-19410 GCA_016617825.1 Platyplectrum ornatum
CACTTTGGTCACTCTTAAAAGCTGACAACTACTTTTAGCTTCTTTATTTTCTGTAAAGATGAAGTTACAGTTTCCACAACAATCATAAACATATTTTTCCACTGACAATTTAACAGTTAACAAATCTTGGTACCACGTTAAATTGCAGGGGGAGGCAAACTGAAAATGTTGTGGAGTTCAGAAGGGACTTATAAAAAAATAAGTAAAAAAATACAATTCACTTGCAACTCTGAAACTCCAAAATACTTCTAACAGGAGATTTTGAGATTTATATTCCTTTTTATGACTTTTGCTACTAATGCTAAATTTTTCCCATTTCAAGTTCCCTCTGTCTACCTGTCTCGCTACGTTTTCTCTGTCTGACAAGTCAGGTCTGTTATTTTGACTACATTACCTGCATCAGTCACTTATTTCTATGACAGCTACTAGCCTGCAGGTTACGCCGAAACGTCCTTGACTGTCACTTTCTGTATTATATTTCCTCGTATCCAATGTTGAAGCAAAGCTCTCTCCAGCAGTTAATTAAAATGCTTACCTCTTATGTTGGTTGTTTCCATAATTTGTGGGGTCTATTTGTTGTTCATACAGCTGTTTATACAATGCTTAATGTCTTTATTATCAAGTGCTTAACAATAAAAGCATCCATAAAAGCCTAGAGATTTACAGTCATTGGCTTTTACAGTCTTATAAATGAGAGGAATATTAACATTGTATTTATCTTACTTTTGCAACTTGTTTCTTACTACCTGACTGTGGACAGGAGGTTTAGCAACATCCTCACTATACAATCTCACTGCAATCGNACCTCTAAGTAAATATACCCCTTGGTGTGAGGTAACATGTATGGTATGGTCAGTAAGAGTTTCTATGCTAACTTTACATCCCCTGTGTGTATCACAGCCACTTTCTATGCAACTCATAGTTCTCTTCCTGCAGATAATGATTTGCTAGGTAATGACAAAGAGAAAGAGTTGGGGTAATGGTAGCATNAGTCCTTTATTAACCAGTAAACCAGTGCACAACAGGCAACTGCATGGAGTGAGGCTGCAGTCNGCTGACATAAGCCATCAGCATAGCACAGACTCTCACCTTGAAGCTCCCAGACTTGCCCACTTTGGGAACCACTACTATGCAAAATTGGGAATTGCTAATTCAGAGCTATTAATGAAGAAACCACTAAATATATCTTGTTTTAAAATACCTGGTTATGTGTATATGGGCAGGCATGGGTTTTACTCCCAAAAAATAATAAAAAAAATATACCTTGGCATCATAAAGGTATTTCTTTTGTATCAAATCACTAGTGACAGCGATACCGCTGCAATGCTAATGATCCTAAGTGATGAAGGGCATTTCCATGTCACTGGTTTCTGGAAAATCAATAAGCTCCATTAACTTCAACATTGATTTAACCTAGTGTGACTAGACAATNGAACAACTCTAACGTTATTCAGCCTTACCCCAACTAAACGGCAAAATTACCTGAATTGTCAGTTACCCTAAGATGCAGGAACATAAGATTATCTTATGTTATCTGTACTATGGTACAATACGAAACTTAAAATACCTCACAAGCTATGATCATAGAGCAGGTTTAAAGAGATAGATATGTTTTCCTTTGGTTATAATAATNATAGAGATCAAGAAAAAATTGTCTTACTTCTGGACATAAACATAATGCTCGACAGGGTTGTATTTCAGAACTGATACCCATGGTTGGGTATCAAGATGTTTCAAAAAAAGGGGTGTGTCCTGTACCACCAAAGGGGTGTGTCCTGTAAACCGATCCACCCATGGGTGTGTCCAGTTCTGCCAGGAAAACTAATTATCTGCAAAAATAACAACATCAGTATTTAATAACTATTAAATATCCAGGAGAGTGGGCCAATATGACACAACCCCCTAATTCACAGTAGCCATGACCCCTCTTTACCCTCTGTAATCTAATATGACTGATGGAGGCACATTTTCTACATATTCTATTCATACTCCAAGACATCTTATTAAACATGCCCTCTGCTATTTGGTATACCCACTGGTTAACATGCAAGGACAGCTGTTACCTTCATAAAAGTTAGTCTCCAACGAGAGGTGTGAGTATCCCTGGAATACAGCTTCACTAGTATATACTTTCTGAACAGTGCAAGCACATTGGTGTCTNTTACTACTGCTTCATGCTTTTTCTCAGGTTCTGATCTTACCAAAGGTGAACTCTGCATCCAGAGCTGGGACCGCTAACAATGCTGTTTCTGCTAGACGGACATTGGGCATTATTGGCCAAATTCAGACTTTTGTTCAACAATTNGTCAGACTGAATAGGGATAGGACTTGTTGTCAAATATGTTAAATATGTATCAGGTGTATCGGTGCAACCTTCGCACAGAGGGCGAGCAGGATTTCATAGCAGATATTTAATACATTTGCTGCTATAAAATCCCAGGGGGTTACCTGGTCACCCGGGATTCAGGGAGCAATGTATTCTCAGATTTCTTCTATGCAACCCTGATGAATTTAATTAATATAACTGACAATTAAAATGTTGTGTTGTACAGCATTTAGTTACAGGAGACTTAATACATTTACCTTTATATTACTTTTTTTATACAATTCACTACAAAATATCTAGTAAAACTTAATATGTCTACTTCTCCTTTCACATAACACATTAGGCACATGCATATTGTTATTCTTATTTTACAATGGTAAAAGATAAGAACACTGGAAAAAAATCAGGGGCATCAGTGAATGCAATAAATATGACCTTTGACCACATCATCAATCCCTGTCNATTCATAGTACCCATCGGGGCTAAGGCAGAGACTTACATTACAGCCTGGATCCCANGAGATTTGCATACTGTCCCGGGACAACGGGAGAATAGCCTGAAATCCGTGAGTCTGCAACCCTGCCATACCCCCATTAATATAAAAGATCTATATCATTCAAATCACCTTACACTGGTGCGCACTTTCTAACGCTCTTCAAAAACAGGACAGACAATTTTAAAGAAATAAAAAATCATTGTTAAATGAATTTGCTAAGATCTAATCTAATATTTCTATAGATGCTGAAGATGTGTANCAGCCAGCCTCCAGTGTTTAGTGTCTCAGCAGAGATAATGGGTCTNTCCAACAGGTACACAATTAAGGAGTGAGGCATCAGGTTTGGTTTGCGGATCCCTGTGAGACTACTCTTGTCAATTTGNTCAGTGTGGTGTAGCTGCCTCCACAGACGGCAGGCTGTGTACTTGTCTGCACTGCCCATGTTCCTGCTTTCTGAGATATTGTAAAGCATAATTAATCTCCAGAGTTATTTTCACTTTACCAGCTTTTCAACTGTCTGCTGCTGTCTATCCATTAGATATCCATAGCTATTCCCTTCTCTGTGCGGCACATCTGCATATGACAGACACAGTGTGTGTGTGCATGCCAATGTGTGTGTGTGTGTGTGTGTGTAATATAGGATCATTAGATCAGATTCTCTCAATATAAAATCTTCGTAGCTCCCTTATCTGCTTTCAGATCACTCTCCAGCCCCACCGTTGTTCGTGATGAATTGCTGTTCCATATACTCACCACATTTTAGGCAGTATAAAATATTCTCCTCTCTCCCTATCTGCTTGACTCCGCTGCAGTGTATTGCTACCCTGAAGGCATGTAAAATATCCCCCTGCCTCCACCCAGCTCGGTCTTTATATACCGAGGTCTTCCACTGATGTGTTGTGGATATTCAGAAAAATATATTCACAGAGTGTGATGCTCTTCCTGCTCCCCCCACCACTTCCCTCATCACCTCTGCTGCTCTCGCATTGAGAAATGAATCTGGCACCGTCTGGGCTTAGAGGCAGAGGGAAGGTGGGTGAGTGAGGATCTGAGAAGAGAGGGAGATTATTTCCAGCGATTGGTCATCACCCAGTGATATCTACCAGCACGGGAGNACAGGCACTGGCTGCTGCACCAGTTAACACATACAAGTGAACACTGGTTTGCAATGCTTTTATTCATCAGGCTGCTTGGTTTTGTTTAATCACATTTCATCCCTGTCTGCGTGTGAGAATGAGGTGGAGATGGAGAGAGGGAGAAAGGATGAATTCGGATTCTATTGGCCAGTGTCTATCTCTCACCCCACCCACAGCAGTTCCACCTCACCTTGGTGTCTCCCCACGCACATCTAACCCTCCTTATCGCAATGAAGAAATCTACAGCCAGAGTTTCTATGGATTTTATTTATAAACAATTACCCCCAACAGGCGATCGCTGAGTTAACAGCAGGCTAGTGGTTGGGAGGGAGAGAGTACTGTGGTTTGCTTCTTCCACACTGACATTTCATGTAGAGAGATTTAAAAAAAAGCCAATATAGAAACTGGAGGTGACAAGGCTGTACCCCCCAAGTGGAAAAATGGATCTGAAGGACAGCCCCAGTGAGGACAGTCTGGGGAGCCTTCACCCCTCCAGCATCCAGATTTTTGCCAACACATCCACGCTCCATGGGATCCGACATATATTTGTCTATGGCCCACTGACGCTCCGCCGCTTCCTGTGGACATTGACCTTTCTGTGCTCCTTGGGCCTTCTCCTCTTGGAGAGTTCAGAAAGAGTGGCCTTTTACTTGTCCTACCAACATGTCACTAAAGTGGACCAAGTCGTAGCAGAGAGCCTTGTATTTCCCGCTATCACCATTTGCAACCTCAACTCTTATCGCTTCAACAAAATAACCACTAATGACTTATACCATGCCGGAGAACTGCTTGAGCTCCTTGATGTCAATGGTCTCATTCTAGAACCCCATTTGGCAGACCCAGAGGTGCTGGCTATTCTTGAGGAGAAGACCAAATTCAAGCAGTTCAAACCGAAGACCTTCTGTATGGGCGAGTTTATGGAGCGAACAGGTCATGACCTGAAAGACATGATGCTTTACTGCAAGTTCAGAGGACATGAGTGCAGTCACCGAGACTTCCGAACGGTAAGTACCATTTAGTTTAGAACTATAATTATGAAATGAATTCTAACTAAGTCTTGGGAAAAGTAAACAGTGATGGGCCTAAATGGTGCAATGGAAAATATATTGGTATATTATTAACACATATTTTAAGATTTGTTTAAAGATTTATCTTCCTTGTAGGCAAATCAATAATCCAGTTATTGAAATGAGTATTGTTGTTTCATTTAGGTTTATTATCCTTTATAACTCCTTCCTCTGGACATCATTAAATGATGACCAGGTTCACATGGGTCCGGCAGAATATATCTCATAAACAACACAGTGCAAAAGGGAAGATTGTCACTTGATAATCTGAGCTTGGATCCTTGAAATCGTAAATATGAATGGCACGTGGAGACAAGGCCTGCCAAAATCCTGTCTAACATAATGCACGGTTTAGCGTTATACATATTACTGTTTGTCTGCAGAGTAATGAAAAGGATANGAGATCTCATAAACACAATTGTTTGGCTCAGCTGGACACTTGCAGCTGTGGAGCTGGACATGCCGACGTTAACAGGTGTCAGACTTGGAACAAATGATAGCAATGAAGCATTGACTTAATTCCTTTTTATTTGCTTAGATTATATTTGTATGAGTTTAAACAGTGACTAATTTGAGTGTTTTGCTATTTTGTTATTTAGCTGATGTCATTTTCACTGAAGAGTTTAGTCTGTAAGTTCACAGCCTCTGACTACTGTTCACAACATGCTGTGCCTTGCTGAGTGCTGTATGTGCAACAGTGTAACACACACATATACAATCAATGGCTGGGAGATGGCTATGATCCCGGTGCTTTTGCTTCCATTTGAATAATGTGAATTTTATACATTCTATTCTTTTATGCTAAGCCTTCAGATGTGTCATGTTAGCAGCTGTTTCAGACTCATTGAATGAAAGACGATTTGTATGTTTGTTGTTCTGCATTACTAGTAATGAATGCATAGACTGCTGAATGTTTTAAGGATCAGTAGTTTATTTTGGTTTTTTAACAGTTGCCAAAACACAATGATGANTGGTTGACACTGAAGATATGATTTAACAGCAACCTGAATGGTGTACCCTGTGTATATTCTTACTGAGATACTTCTTAAACCAACAAGTTCATGTTATGGCAATATATACTTCTCCATAAGAAAGTCTCAAAACACTGCAATTGTACAGTTCAGGTTAAGTCATAATATATCTTATAGTATGCAGTTTTAAGGCAAAAAAGCTTTTTCAGAGGATAATTTATCCTTCTAGCCCTTTACAGGTTCATTTACGTGGTTCATTTTCATCAAGTGACAATAACTTTGATTTCAGGTGATAAAGTCCGTTTTCACATGGCGTTATTACTTTTATCTCTACAATGTCCCCATAGACGTCCATTTTCCTCCCTCTAATAGCTGTCATTAGGGGGAGGAAAAGGGAGGTATATAGGGAGACCATAAGCATAGAAGGTAAAGTGAAAGTAAATAGAAAACTGTTAAATAAAATGTTATAAAGAATNAAAAATCAGACTTGTTCATATGAACAAGTAAGGAAACCATCGGATATAGTGGAGCCCGGGATTGCAAAATTGGTAGGCCCAGGACCAAGTTCCATGAGCCGGAACTTCCACAGCCAGTGAGGAACTACAATGTCTTCAAGGATCCTGCAGACCATTGTGGAACTCACATGATAAATACGTTTTTGTAAAGCTTGTGGTCGGTGTAGCAGCGAGGAGACGTAAGCCTGGCTACCATAATAACTGACTGCAGAAGAAGTATTAGTAAATGGAGCCCATAGAAAGGTTGGTAGATCGAAATCTATTTCAGGCCTGATCCAGACCAAAATACANTGCACAAACATTGCACCTTTATCACTTGTAGTTAAGCACAGTTATGTTACAGAATGAACGAGGAGGATATTTATTATGGGGCATATACAGTCCTATTATGGGTAATTATTTAAACACAAATAAAGACAGTTAACTCTTGTTCCTTANAATTTGTGTTACAGAAAGAAAAATAGTACAGCAAATCTGGGCCCAAATTACTGAAAATCACTGAAAACTTTACAGGTCTGAAAAAATTAATTAAAACTGAGAGTAAAGAAAGTTAAAATGAATACTGTTGTCTGAATCACAGTACTATATGCATATGGAATGTGAATAGCCATGCCTGGTGTTTTTGGGGAANGGAATATGATAGAGGCAAAGATTCACTGCTTTAAGATCCATTCCACTTCCATGTGTTTTACTTCAGATACAAAGAGTCACCTTGCCCTATCAAAAGCAAATGCTTCTAGTGATGATATATACTATATAACAATAGTTTAACAGAGATGTTTTTAGCACAGGTTTGTCTAGAATTCCAGGCAGTTCTATCAGTTTCTATGGAAAGTCAGCAAATCTCCCAGGACCCAAACTAAAGCAGGGANCGGTGGTATAAATGGGTGTGTCTTGGTGACTTCACGTCCGCCCATTCATGGAAAATTGCCTTGGGGGGCATGGCTTTGGAGGCTTGCCGACTCCATCTGGACGGCAGAAGGCAATTACCTCATGGCTTATTTCCTGTTAATTTATAATATTTTGTTTAAATAAATGCAGATTCAATTGAGTCCTTTCTACCAATGGTGGTCAATCATTTCACCAGAAGGATTGTGGGGTATTTCAGAATGAGAGTTTGATATAGAAATCTGGCCACCGAATTAACCTATGGAGTTTAGTCATTTTCCACATTGCAATTACATTACTGATCTAGATCCTCCTAATCCAGACTTCTGTAATAGCGGGGCCAAGTGGTGAGGGATGTATATATATATATATATATATATATATATATATATATATTATATATACCTGTTGACTTGAGTTTCAGTTTTTCAGGGTTGTCTATCAGCCCTACTAGCTTTTCTAATGAAAGTCTGATCTGTGAACTCACCTCTCATCCTTCCTGCGTGCAAAGACCATCATGATCACATGCAGGTCTGAATACGGTAGGAATCAAGTAGCANAAAGAAAAGAGTTGAGTTGAGAGAGTTGAGAGCAAGGCCAAGCAAGACCAGTGGTGCAGGCCAAACACTAGTGGACGGAGGATGAAATATATACATCAATAATCACACAATTCTCTGAGAGAAATCTTTCTAGTGATGGAAGATAACATGAATGGCTCTAACTATAATTGCAGATTCTTTGGAACTAGACTTCATGGGGAAAAATAGTGGAGAAATTTTATTCAGGGGAACTTTGGGGCTAAGTAAAGGAGNAATAATAGCAGCTCATGCATTTCACTCTACAGAAGCCAGTGAGAACATTAGCTGCCGAAAAAGTCATTTTTATTTTACAGTCCCGCATGTTCTCAGCACTCTGGCAGGTTGACAGACTAAAGGGAATAGTGATTAAGAAACCTAGTNGAAAAAATATTAGTGGGTGCATGCAGCAAAATTATAGAGACTGTACAGATCAAAATGAATACAAAACTAGACAACTAAATCACTTCACATAGAGAAGTACTGTAATATAAGANGGGAGAGCATTGATGCTCTGGCTATGGTTGAACTACATATTTTGTGATGCTTAGCCAGCTGCCGATGAGCTATGAATTATGGGACCATAGTTCATGAGGAGCTGGAGGGCAGAAGGCTGCATCTTTCCCTGATTTAAACAGAAGTAGCTTAAAATGCTGTATACATTCTCATTACTTAATCACATTACAGGCTTTGCAAATAAATAAATGTATGCATGTATTTGTGTGTAAACTTCATGTATTGTACGACTAACAGAGTGCTAATTTCTATGTCTAAATAAGTGTCTATTTTTCCACGAATATCAGCTGCTTGGAGAAGTAATACGTTTATGGGGCCAGTTTGGATACATCTGGCTAATTGTAATTGGCACCTATACCAACATAAGCCATGGATTTAAGAGCTAAAACAATAACTTCATATTTCAGTATATATGATAGTAACATAAAAAAAACATTATTTCAGATTTAATATATAATTAATATATTAGTCAATGTAATGCAGCACCTGGGGCATTGGCTTTCTCCCTGCTGCCTTGTGTTTATCCTAATAGGTTTTAATAGGTTCAACGCAGTAATGGTCAAATAACTTGGTCTGACCGAATATGCCACANACTAACTAATAATCAGGTCAATCAGCCAATAAAAGGTTATTCTATAGTATGGCACTTGTAGGGTTAAATTGATTTGGGCTAAGCCATCACACCACAGACTGGGTAATTGTNGATTCTGAATTCAGAAAGAACAAACAAAATGAATTTTATAAAGAAGCCAATTTCTCGATCAATAGCACAGCAGAGTTTAATGTGACTGATCCTGGCCTTGAAAGCAGCACTTTGATTTCATTGCGAACAGGGAAATGCATAGAAAATAAACAACTGTGGAGACCTACTGCAACCTAAATACTTAGACATTTGTGACCATAATTTTCATTTAATGAACTTCAAGTGCATGTTACTTAAGAGGTAGTGTGACATATTGTTTAAAAACACTAACCTTCAATATTATACTAGAATCCATTTCTATTTGTTTGGTATTGTCCAACTATGATACAAAAGCGACATTAGATTCTGCAAGGCTGGATTGCTTTTTATTTTGGTTTTTAGNCATACCAAGCAGAGGTGGAACTACCACTGGTGCAGGAGGTGCAAGGCACCGGGGTCCATGAGGATCCAGGGGCCCATGGGANTCCCAGGACTCATGCGGCTCCCGGGACCTGCAGGTGCTGCAGTTGTTCCCCGGGAGTGCAGGGAACAGTCCCTGAAACACTCCNCTCAGCCGTTTGTCTGTCATGTTGACAGCTGNTCGGCTAAGCATATTGGCTGTATCAAGGAAAGTCAAGTGGTGCTGGCTGTAAATCCGCCCAGACCTGACGTGCGCACGCCCCGGGCACATACCAATATAGCCAATATACCAACCCAAACTTCGAAAAACAGCACATCTGACCCTTTGAAGGGAGGTGGGCCCAAAGAATATTTTTGCACCTGGGCCCACGACTATCTAGTTCCGCTTCTGATACCAAGGGCCACTACGAGGATAGTCGGGAGCCCCCAGCAAATCTTACATTTTCACCTTCCTGGTTTACATTCCCCTGGACCCGATTAAAAGTGGCACATCCGACTGGAAGCCATGTTCGCAAAGCCCTCATCCGTGTGAATTTGCATCCGTCCCCTTCTCTCATTTAAACATATGTTGCAAGGGATTAGGCATGTTAATTGATACAGAACTTACACCATGGACCTAATTCAAAGTGGTGACTCCGGCAGCCTGGCTATTTCTCATTTACATATGTGCAGTTAGCAGGGCTTAGTCCTGCTAATTGGTAGACAAGTTTGTACCATGCCCAGCTATGAAGCAGGTAATGTCCTGTGGACAAATACCTGCTTCATCAAGTAAAAAAAAATGTAAAATTTACAAAAANNTTTTAAAAATATTGTTAAAAAATATTGTTTTTTTAATATTTCCAAATAAATGTTATGTTACGGATACGGAGGGCGCATGATGTNGACACATAGAACTCTGGATCAGGTCCCATTGTCTGCAACTTAAGTTACCTAATACCATCATGAATAATTATTAAATACACTCCATCAAAATAATGACTTACCAAGATACAATACAATACAGATGGTTTCCTAACAACATACTGATCCTAGTGCCTGCCACTAAATTAACACTGCATCATAGTGGCTACCATAAAATCTACACTGCATCCTGGTGACCATAATAAACAAAACTGAATGCAGCATTCTTGTAACCAAAAGACAGTAAAAATAGCATACTGTCATAAACCTAAAAATACTTCTTATAACTACAATACAAAAGGAAGTGCATCTTAACAGTATAAAGATAATGTATATGATTTCCATATATTACTTCCATCGTAAAGTAACATNATCCTAAATATCATTTACACCATAAAAATTATTAACATTCTTAAACCCAATATTTTAGTATTCGCATAATCAATTGTATTAACTTGCCCTTTAAAGCCTCTTGAGGGTTAGTTGTTTTAAAAAGGGATTTTTAATATTCCCAAAGGATTTTTAAACCACAAGACTACTATAATATCTATCTATGATCTAGAGGTGTAATATTGGGTGATAACCCAATATTACACCTCTAGATCATTTTATGCATTCNTTGTGATAGATCTTGTCATATAGTTTATTTTTCCTTTTATTACTATTACTTCCTTTTTTATTTATAGAATCTATGTATTTTTCTCAAACATGAATGACTATATAAAAATATTACCAGGAATATAGTAGTTCTGTGTCTTCCCTTTGGAAATGTGCAGGGATTAGACATGCTGATCAGTAAACCTGGCCCCTCGATTGGTGTTCAAATGTACAATACTCAAGTTTTGNAGATGTTACTATTTACATCATCTATGCAGGAAACCTCACAAAGAGGGATCAGGTCCTGGTTGTGGTAGGGGGCTGCCGCAACTGATCTAGGTTGTCTCTAGTCACCCACAGTTTATTTAAGTAATTGTTTGGGGGAAGATATGGTTGCCTGGCGCCTCCCTTTTGCTAATGTGTAGTTTTCTGCCTTTTGGTTGCTTATCTTAGTTAATGTATCTTAATGAGTCTTGTATTGAATATTATAAAGTCAGTGGTGAGTGCTACTACCACTGGAAGAAGTAGCACTCACCACTGACTGTATAATTTTCAATACAAGACTCANCAAAATCATAACTATAACCATACCAACCACACATACCAAAGATACATTAACTAAGATAAGCAACCATAAGGCAGAAAACTACATATTAGTAAAAGGGAGGGCCAGGCAACCATATCTTTCCCCCCCCAACAATTACTTATTAAAAGATNAATGAATCAGAAAATGATAAAAATCTTTCTATGGTACCTACTATAAGCTTATATTATTAATGTCAGAGAATAAAATATCGATACACAACGATACACATCACAATGATCACATTTAGCCAGAATGCAANTTTTCGGAAACTAGATCACTCCACGTGACTCACAGTGGTAAATTCAAAGTCTAAGTAGGCGGCTTAGGATTGGTACACAACGGTATTCCTGGAAACGTTGCTTCACGTACTACATATCATAGTCTTCAGCATGATGGAATTTTTTAAAAAAGAGTTGACAATATATAAAAGTGGGAATGTTGCCCAAAGCAGCCAATCAGATTCTTGCTGACATTCTGTAGTATGTAATATGAAAGTTAGAGCTAGATCTGATTGGTTGCTATGGGCGACATCTCCACATTTTCTTTGAGTTTCCTTAGTGTTCAAATAATTCGAAAAACTTAACTAAAAAAAAATAAACTGAAGCCTGACTTACACTGGGAACCCAGTGGTAGAGGCAAACGTGTGCGCCAGGTAACCAGCAGATGTGGGGGGGTCTTTCAAAGTCATGCCGATAAGCAATAGTAATAGTAAAACATGGGCCTGTGTCAAGGAGGACAATAACAAACACTGAAAGTAAACAGGTTTGGTACAATGAGAAAACTGTCATAGTGAAACACAGAAAAGCAGACCAGAGGGAGTTATGAGAGCAAACTAGATAATAATAAACAGCAGGAGTGGCGCTGAAATACTGGAGTTCAGAGTTCAGCAAGGATGAAAGGGTTAATTGGATATATGCAGGAACACAAAGCCTATTGGATCAGCAGGGAAGACAGGAATCCTGCTGAAATGAACAAGGCAATATCACCAGCCAGGGAAAGATCTCCCTGCCAGATATTTACCTTCTGGATGGCAGTCAGTTCTGGAAAGACAAGCAAGTCGTGGTATTAACACTGGCATAAGTAGTGCAAGTAGTGCTAGCAACAGCCAGGATCTGCTCAAGTCACGGGGGACAAAAAGGTTGTGTCATTGTGGCAATAGAAACTCATTTATATTATTATAAAGAGACTAACATGCTGGTGTAATTGAAAAAAGTGTATGTATGCTGGCCATTCACCAAGGATAATAAACATACAGGTACTAGTTCCAAAATACTTAAGCTTTAGGAAAAGAGTGATATCAGACCTTTTATTAAGCCTCCAGAGGTGAACAACACAGCATGTGTCATACATGAGGGCTCAAATCTAGAGTGTGCTGTGTGCCATCAAATGACACACACACACCTCTGGAGTGTATGCAAGTACAACATNTCATGTACAGGCNCAAAGCAGACAAGGTCAGGGAAACCACATGTTCACATAAATTGTGAACAGGGTAATTTAGTTAACGAACCCTAGAATTGATTAGTTTTAATCTATTCCGGTATCATATTCATCANTCAGTAGTATTAATATGTACTCTATATTATAATTTGTATTATATCCTATATGTGAGCACCAAAAATCTTGTGTAAGGACTTATAAGGTTTGTTTCAACTTTTTTTGCCTACTTACGCACACCTANTCAGACAGCATAGTGGCTAAGCTGTGCATCAAGTAAGCAGCACCACCGAGCATCAGCCAAGCTTNGACTTCTGTTTTCTGCTGCCAACACCAGCATTTAAGAAAAGGACATGTCACAGAGGCATTGAAGAGGTACATAGAGAGAAAGACTTGTACAATTATACAAGATATTTTGAACACAAGTTTTATTCAAATGGGGAAATGTGTAAGTAATTTTTGGCATAGTGAATGTACCTTAAAATAGTGCAGGAGCAATGGTATAATTCAAAATATATTAACAGCATTTACGATTAGGATAAATTTCAGGAAAAAGACACCAGTTTAAAAAAGTATTATCATAGATGGCCTTTAGGAATTACAAACTAAGAAAGGCCAAGAAAGTTATTCAAGAGCCAANACATTTTCAGGTATATAAATGCCAGGCAAAAAGGAAGGTGGAGGAAGAGACCACACTTACACAATTACACGAATATAGACACAAATGAAGTAATTACAGGATCTAAGTTCTAGTCCATACAGCCGAAGCTGTTTCGGTAAAACACGAAAATCACCATCTTCAGGGCTACATGGTACTACAAGTTCTTTATTAGGTAGCATGTCTTAAAAGAATGTTCAAAGCTAAAAAAGAGCCAAATCAAGATGGAATACATGCTAGGATACCTCAAGAAATAAAAGTGGTCCTGGTAGAAACCAAATGATTCAACTAATCAATAGTAACAGGAATAATTCCAGAAGCATGGCAAATTATATATGTCCTTCATAAAAGTGAAAGTATATAAGAGACAACCAATTACCAACTAGCCTTACATCAGCACTAGGGGCATTGCTGGAAGCACTGTTAAAAGAACACATTTGACAATATCTTAAATACTGTGGGAGCGCTGAATGAATAGTAAAATTAATATCAGGATGACTGAATTAGACTCAAAACAAGTGGCTGATAAAAAAGAAACTTTTACTAGAAATATAAAAAAGAAAATAGAACAANATGAATGGCAATATNAATAATAATGAAAATAGNAGTAAAAGAAAGCTCTTAAAATGTCCTCATTAATTGTAAAGATGATATGGTGCCTTGAAAAAATAGGTAGAAAAGATGTAGCGTGGTTACCAGTATCTAGGCGTTAAGATGGAATAATGCCGCTGGAC
>JABWIB010007800.1:0-12159 GCA_016617825.1 Platyplectrum ornatum
TCGAGAGTCCGGCATTGGAGTTTATTGAGGAACATTCACTCAAGGGAAAAATCTTGTTGGAGAGGTGGAGTCGCGGTACTAGAGACCTGCAGGAGGGGATAATCCTGACGTTGATGCTAAAAGTCAAGTGGAGACTCGGTGAGTGCACTGAGTATATGAGGTCTGCATACGGTCTATGTGGATTTACACAGGGAGCCTTTTCTCCTTTCTCCTGTATATTGTTCGGAGGGACTTATTGGAGCGGACTTCAGTCTGATTGATATGCCTATGAGCAAGCTGATCCTGGTCACAGAGGTGGAGTCGCGGCACTAGAGACCTGCAGGAGGGGAAAATCCTGACACTGGCGCTAAAGAGCCAAGTGGAGACTCGAGCGGACTTCAGCTTGATCGATGTTCCTACGAGTGAACTGATTCTCGAGTAAGGAGATCGTATATATTGGGAAACAGGACAAGTGTTGGACTATCTGTGAAGAAATAATCTGAGACTGTTTTTTACATAATTTAATTATTTCCTCCTGTGATGATAGAGTCTTAGCGCTATTTCCCTATAGTTCTTTCTTTATTAAGCATACCTTTGAGGTCCTTGCGATCTCTTAGGAGGTGACGCGGTGGGTCATTATTCTATAGGGGAGCGCTGACTGGAGCGCTGACTGGAGCGCTGTTAACTGTACAATTTGTATCATTAGAATAGTTTTCTTGCCAGCCTGCTCTGGCCTTATTAGCCATACCTTTTTTTTTCAACTGATTACATTACTTATTTGCAGTTTTCTTGTATCGTAATTGTGTTCAACTGTCATTCATGGCCTAATTTTGAGAACAGTAAATCCTTAATGATATTGTTTAAAACAGTTAAGACAAAACAGTGTTCAGCGCCTGGGTATGGGTACCAAAAATCCATTTTAGCATTGGTAGCCTCATCACTTTCATCCCTGCTGTGCGTTCATAGTCTAATTTTAAGAAGTAAAGTAAAGTAAATACTTACTACTACAGTTTTAACACAGTGTTCCTGGCTCAAATACAGTGGCTAAAGCTTGTATGTTATCCTGTGAAGCTAGACAGTCAGTTTACCAAAAATTTCTGAGCATTGGCTTTAGTGGCTGTCTAAGTTTAGTTACCAGGTAACTGTAAAAAAATGGTCAAAGGAGATTAGATTGTGGTGGTGGCCTGTGCAGGCCTTATCATCCATGCCTGTGCCTTCTTTGTGCATGTATGATTTCATATTTGAGAAAAGCAAATACTTACTACAACTGCTTTAAACTAAATTGCGAGCTGTGAGGTGGTGTAATTTGACTAGAAATCACTGAAAATGAGTGGTTTTCATGTTAGTAACACTGTTAGGGCAAAAAAAAACCCCAAACATATTGCATTTTATTAGCTAATTTTAGCTATTAAAAAAATACAGATCCAAAACCAAAACATTTTGCTCAGAACCAAAACATGAAAAAAACAAACCAAAACACGAACATTTGCAGGCAGGTGGTGATTGCAGCTTGGGCAGTGTAAGCAGGCAACTCACTGAAGGCTTGCAGTTCAAAGCTGAAGGCTTGAGGGTGCAGAACTGGGACACACAGAAATCTTGCTGGTAATAATCGGAAATGTTTTATTTTATTAACCTTGCAACTAAATAAACAAATATGAACACAAAACTATAGCATTCCATGCATAATTAAAAACATTCTCAGGAGGCATGCATTTATATTTCACAGAAATAAGCATTATATCTTCACAGGGAACAATATAATAAAAAACAAAAGTAAGGAATATATTTTTCTCTAATACACTCACACTAAACATATACAAAAACAAACTTTTTAATTGTATGCAAACCAATTCACTACAATTCTGATTTACCACATAAAATCTAATTGGGAGTGAGAGACTTTCGATTTCAAACTTCTGACACCCACTAAGGGGTTGCAGGTTATGCCAGAAACCTAGTGTAGAATATCACCCACCACCACATCTCAAATCTAATAAAAATTCTTCTACCTCTTGCGTGCCCCAACCCACCTAGGGTAACTATGCCCCAAAAGACATGAGAGACCTAAAGCATTTGAAGTTCTAAGATAAACTTCAATGTTAAAGGGACACTGGAGCAAGAAATTATCCATTGTTTTCACCTCCTCTGGACAACCCTCATGTGGGTAGCCACGATATTTGGCATACCTATAATTCAAGTTCCCTCCAACAAAAGCTTCCCATGGAAAGAGAACCAAGCACTGACCCTCAGCTTGGGGTACCATCTGATGAAAAAACAGATATATAGCTTCTGAGACCATGGAAACACCAAAGACCAGACGGAGTTGTGACACTAGGATGGTAGTGGTCATCTGATCAGGGTTCTTACTTTTAATGAGTTGAACATATCTTAACCAAGTAAAGGGTGTGTTGTAAAAGTTTATTAAAGTGTGTGCGTTTGGAATTGGGGGTCTGAATTTTTAGTAATCCATGGAGGGAAAAGTCTGATTCAGGATATCATTTTGCTTAATGAGGAAAAGTATCTGAACTAGTTCTGCTTTATAATAAAATTTCTAGGAAGTGAGTCTATCAATCCTTAAATCCATTTTTAATGCTGATGGTCAGACCCAGGGGCTGATTTAATTTCCAGCAATGACAGAAACATTGCATATTATTGTTTGCTACACTATACAAACACCACAAATTTTCCCTTGTACAGTGGGATTAAATACATAAGTTTAATTAAATCAGCCCCCTACGGTTTGAATTCCTGTATTCACAATAAAAGCCTTGTGGTCAAATTGTACAACTGTCTTTTTACATTGCTTAAAAAATGTGTAGTAGGGCTTTTAATAACACATTTAACTGTGCAAAAATCGGTTCTTAGCAAATAGGCTCAGTTTTGTTTCGAAGACTGAAATTATTATTATTGTGAATATTTATTTATAAGGCACCACATCATTTCCACAGTTCTGTACAAAGTTTGCACAAATTCCAACGTCTATTTTTGTAACTTTAGTCTTTTCCTTTCTGCCTACAAGCTGCTAGAGATTATTGTCAAATATTCATTTTTCTTGAAAAAGTTTTTACATTTCTTTTTGTAAGAAATTAATTAGGCCTCATAGCTTCAAGGATTGTTTGTTGCTGTTTCTTTAGCGTTGTGATAATTGCATTCTTTCCATCAACCACTTAATCTTCACTCTACCTTATGTGCGATTTCGTCACAGTTTCTCTGATTGACTGCAGGCTTTTTTCCCCCCCTTCATCACTTTGTCCTCATTTCTGCTTCTGATATCTTGATTTTTTGCAAGTGATCATTAGGCTCATGAGTCAGACATAAATGTACTTGCTCCCAATCTAACTGCCAAATTGGGCATTCAACATCAGCATCAAGTTTGCTCAGTTCATCAATATTTCTCTTCATATCTTTCAGTCGTATGTCTCCTTCTGCTGCATCTTTAGGCTTCTCATTTTGCCTTCGTGCAGTGTAGATAATTACTAAGAAAGCCAGAAAGCAATAGGTTATGCAATCTGTTGCTGTGCAATAGATTTTTGACAAGCACTGGAAATTTGCCACTGATAATAAATTACATGGCTTTGGGTGACATGCAGATTCCTGCAGCTATGCCTCATGTTTCTAAAATATTAACCTGCTACAGGATAGAAACTTCTAGTGTGATGGTCCATGCTGGAAGCAATTACTAATATATAAAACACAGAATCAAAAAATCACATGGTGTATGGTTATATCTTCCTGCATCAATGACCTACTATTGTACTCTTACTACAACACATTACATATGTAGTGAAAAGAAGAAGACTAACATGAAGCAAAAGACCATGGGGTAGATTTACTAAGCAGCGAGATTGCAGTGACATTGAAAAGTGGGGATGTTGCTCATGGCAAACAATCAGATTCAAGATCACATTCTCCAGTGTGTAAAATGAAGCTGAGAGCTTGGATCTGATTGGTTGCTATGGGCGACATCACCACTTTCCATTCTCATTTCAATCTTACCACTTAGTAAATATACACCCATGTTTGAAAGCTCCACACATAGTGTAAATTAGCGTACAAGAGGGTACTAGAGAACAGTTTTCATAGGATCCAGTAAAGGTTTTGCATACGTTCACAGGTAGGGAAGGCAGCATACACATAGTGGTGAAGGATGCATATAGTACAATAAGGGCAGTCTTTAGCCCTTAAGTGCCATCCAGCTTTTCACACCACCGTGCATTTAAGCAGAGATGGTGCAGAAAATGTAATGTAGGGTTCTCTCTGTGGATTCCACTATGTGCGGTGGAGTGTTTTCCCTCCGTACGAAGAGGACTCTGCATAGTCTGGGCCACCAAACTAAAACCAAACGAAATTGTTTATCTCTGGATACAGTCCAAAATAGAGAGGGTCATAAAACCAGCTCAATACCAATACAATGGATACAATGGACCAGATCCAGGAAATGCGGGAATTGCAGCGTTATAGTAGTGCTTATGCTGCTGTACCCCTGTCTTACGTTAGTTGTGCGGATAAGCAGTCAGTGAGACCTCTGATTATACAAATCAGGCCAAGTTCAGCCTACTCTGTAAAAAATCTTCCCCCTGACTACTTAGTTTAAGATGAACAGACAAGAAGGACTTGCCGAGCGAGCAGAACAGAATATTGGGCTCTATTTATAAACTTCACATCTCAGTGATAGTGGCAGTTTTTCAATAAATTTGCCACTATCACATACAAAATACCAAAAACCATATTTATAAAGCATACATCAGCAGTAGAAACGATAGTTTCCACTGCTGATGTATAAGTCTTCGCCGGCCCGTTGTTCTCTATGCAGGCNGGCACTCTCTCCTATTTATAAAGGCTGGGAGAGGAGGATCTGTTTCCTCTCCCAGAGAGAAATCATCGCCAGCCCTGAGCTGGAGAACAGAGACTCTCCTGCTATCGCACTCTGTGATAGACAGGCTAACCCCGCCCAACTCCTCTTCTGATTGGCTTGAAGAGCCGTTTGTCAGAAGAAGTGGGAGGTGTATAGCATGCTGCCTCACTCCCCCTCCCTCCTTCTCTGGGTCTACCCTGTACCGGTATCATGTCAGTGACATTCATTCACAGACTGACGTTCCTTGCCTCAGTCTACTGTGCTTGTGTATATAAAACTCACTCCCCCTCTCTCCTGCATGTCTCCTAAGCAGTGTGTCCCTGCTTATACATATCTTCTGCCTGTTACATTTACTCACTGACTNGTTCCTTGCCTGCTCTCCCTGCCTNTGCCTGATTATAGAACTCACACAGCACAGGAGGGAGAGCAGGCAAGGAATGAGTCAGGGAGTAAATGTAACAGGCAGAAGATATGTATGACCAGGGACACACTACTTAGGAGATCCAGGGAGAGAGGGGGAGTGAGTGTTACAAACAGGCACAGGCAGGGGAGACTGAGGCAAGGAACGAGTGGCAGTGTAAAAGTGACAGGCAGATGATTTATACACCCTAATACACCAGCTGCTTAGGAGACATGCAGGGAGAGAGGGGGAGTGAGTTCTGTATACACAGCACAGACACTTTAGACCTAGGGAAGAAGCAAACCAGTGAATATGTGACGGGCAGGGAGGGAGGGGGAGGGAGTTGCACTTAAGCACAGTGAGAGACGGGCGAGCAGTGAAGACTGCGCATGTGCAGGCAACGAGAGCTGAAGATTCTCTGCGAGGAGGGATCGCAGGACATCGCGGGACTTCGCAGGAGAGGTGAGTTTTTTTAAATATTAGAAGCGATGCAGCCAGACTCGCAGAGAGCTGAAGCGGGCCTGGGAAGTATCGTTTCCAATATTTTATAAATAGAGCCCATTGTCCCATGCACTAGGAATTACGCCCACAAACATTTGGACCACACATGCGTGCTGCCAGAAAATTTTACACATAATCAGTGACGAGGCAGCAGTGTTAACCTGCCTCCTAGTCAGCCTGATTAAATTGCTGACAGCCATTACACTGTATTGAATCTTGTAAGGAGACAACGTGGTACCGCAGGAGGGATAATTAACTTTTTTTCTTAGTTTGCCCCTAAAAGTTGCCAGCCTGCCGTTCATAGTTCAGTGAGGGGGTTAAAGGTTCAACTGTGAAAAGAGTTTATCCAGCTAGTTTTAACCAATTGATACCACCAAGAAACAATAACAAGTGCTTACCTGCATGTGTAGGTAATGTCTACATGTAGGTGCTCTAGCTAACAAATATCAGGGCATGAAAAATCTATAAAACATTGGTTCTGGAGTGGGGAAAAAGGAGAGAGCAATATGGCTGATCCAGACTTGCACATACACCTTTTTTTGCTGACCTGAGCAAAACCATTCTGCACATGAATTTTAATTTTATTGCGTAAAAAGAAATCACTTTTCTTTTGCACACAGACCTTTCAAACTGCATAATTTTACATTTAATTTGTAAATTAGTGTTGAGATAGTAAACTTTCCTTTCAATTATTATTTTGTTTTCATGTCTATTCTTGCCTTCCCTGTAGTTCAGTGTTTAGTTTTGCCCAGATCTAAACTTGCACCTGTTTTACCCAAAACCAAAGCTAAAGACCAGTTTCCCAATGGAACCAATATGTATGGCAGAGAAAGAGACCCTCCACGTGGAGAGGGAGGTTCCGGATACGAGAAACTCAAAGAAAAGTAGTAGTGCAGGTCAGGCAGGTTCAGTGATTCCGACACAATGGTGTCATCTTTNGCTGAGGAGTTACCTCTTGGCCAAGTCTTGAGGAATCAGCTATACAAGACCATAGAGGAGGTGGAGAAAGCAGCTGGGAAGGAAGGAGGATTAACGAAGCAATGCCCAAAAGACTGGACCACACGCCGGAAGGACAGAGGGTGTGCCGCAAGACACCGACAGAAATGGATTGATCGGTGCAACTAGAGGGAGGCCCAGCAGTTTATGAAACACGAAGAGAGGAGTGAAGACTATTCCGAAGATTACCAGAGAACCGGGATGGCTGAGTGTCAGATGTGAATTAATCAAAGTGTTCGGGTGCTCAAATTACAAGTTGACTCTCATGTGTTGCAACATATACATATGTGCACTTAAAATGTCAAGTTTATTTATTGTACACTGTTGTCCCTTGTATTCTGGTTGCATCCTAGGTGAGTAAAGAATATATTTATAAGTTAAAATATATTTGTGTCTGGTTTATAAACGTTTATGACCCCTGCAACTTTCCCCTAAACTTGTGCCGCCCTTTTGAGTCCTAGTTAAATAAATAGTTATTTTAACAGCTATTGTGTATTGATTGATTCCTTGATTTTTGTCCCAAAAAATAAGGCCTTCTTTATTTGTGTATTCATGTATTTTTCTAATAACCTGCATTATTTGTTACCTTGCCTGCCTGTCCCCTCACATTCGGGTGATACCAGATGGGGGCAGGGCTAAGCATGGGAAATATTTGTAACATGTAATATGTGTAATCAAAATGTCATCTTAGCCACACCAACTATAGGATAACTTGTTAAGGCACAGATAAACAAGATAAACAAGGACACAAAGTCTCTCACTTAGGGCTCTATTTATAAAATATTGGAAGCGATGTGTTCCCAGGCTCGCTTCAGCTCTCTGCGAGTCTGGCTGCATCGCTTCCAATATTTAAAAAAACTCACCTCTCCAGGGAAGTCCCGCGAGGTCCTGCGATCCCTCCTCGCTGAGAATCTTCAGCTCTCGTTGCCTGGGCATGCGCAGTCTTCACTGCTCTCCCATCTCTCACTGTTCTTGAGTGCAACTCCCTCCCCCTCCCTCCCTGCCTGTCATATTCACTGGCTCGCTCCTTCCCTAGGTCTAAAGTGTCTGTGTTGTGTATACAGAACTCCCCCTCTCTCCCTGCATGTCTCCTAAGCAGCTGGTGTATTAGGGTGTATAAATCATCTGCCTGTCACTTTGCCTCTCGTTCCTTGTCTGATCTCCCCTGCCTGTGCCTGTATGTAACACTCACTCCCCCTCTCTCCCTGGATCTCCTAAGCAGTGTGTCCCTGCTCATACATATCTTCTGCCTGTTACATTTACTCCCTGACTCGTTCCCTGCCTGCTCTCCCCTCCTGTGCTGTGTGAGTTCTATAATCAGGCAGAGGCAGGGAGAGCAGGCAAGGAACGAGTCAGGGAGTAAATGTAACAGGCAGAAGATTTGTATGAGCAGGGACACACTGCTTAGGAGACATGCAGGGGAGAGAGGGGGAGTGAGTTTTATATACACAAGCACAGGATACTGAGGCAAGGAACGGCAGTCTGTGAATGAATGTCACTGACATGATACAGGGGATACCTGGGGAGACCCAGAGAAGGAGGGAGGGGGAGTGAGGCAGCATGCTATACACCTCCCACCTCTTCTGACAAACGGCTCTTCAAGCCAATCAGAAGAGGAGGTGGGCAGGGTTAGCCTGTCCATCACAGAGTGCGATAGCAGGAGAGTCTCTGTTCTCCAGCTCAGGGCTGGCGATGATTTCTCGCTGGGAGAGGGACGGGCGACTGACTTTGCAGATAAGCTGTTGGGCTTGTGTTTTCTATTATGGCTGTCTAAATTTTAATATTCGGTACGCGCATATATTGGAGTACCGGGATCTTATATAAAGTTGTTTTTTAAAGTACTACACCATGTGGCGCCCCCTGTTTGTTTATTTTTCATAGATTTACATTTTGGGAGTTGGAGCAAGGAACTACTCCTTCATCTGAACTTGGGGAGCAGCGACCTAGAATCTGGTCTGGTGACTATATAAAGCCGCTAATTGCAACGTTTGTAGCAATATAATTTGTCTGTGACATATTTGGGACATTTTTTCTGTGTTGGACACTTTGTTCACGGTAGAGCGCAATTGTGATATATATTCTTTTTTATATATATATATATATATATATATATAAATATCCTATATATATTTATTTTTTATGCCCATAAATTCTTGGTGGTTTTGCAGTGGTAGTTAATAAGTTAATAATCTAAAACATTGGTGGTTGAGGGTAGCTAAAAATACAAAAATTATTGGTGCTATGGCAGTAACTGACTGGCTTAGCAGTATGACTCGTCTGCGCATGCGCCGTTGACGAGCCGCACATGCATAAGCAGCAATAAGGATTTGCCGATGGACCTGATGCGAGGAGTAACTTGTACATCATTGCGGGACATCACATGCGGGGTACATTTTTTAAATATTAAAAGGGATGCTGCCAGGTTCACCAGCGCTGTTCGGTGTTACATCTACTATCCCGGGGTTCAACTCCACACATGGTTCTCCCTGGTGGGTAGTAGGACGAGACACGGGAGAGAAATGTGTTGACACATTTTGGGGAGAAATCTGGAACACATCGTGTTTCTGCGGTCATCTCATGCTCCTGCTGCTAAGGTCGTAATGATTCGATCATGTATAAAAAGGGGCATAGATGCAAGGGACAACTGTGTCATTTTACCGCTCTATAAATCATTGGTGAGGCCTCATCTCATTGCAGAACTGGAACGGGTTCAGAGAAGGGCAACAAAACTGATAAGGGGTATAGAGTCACTGTGTTATAAGGAACGGCTAGCAAGTTTAGGTATGTTTACTTTAGAAAAGAAGCGTCTAAGAGGTATGATCACCATCTATAAATATATTAGGGGGCAGTATAGAGAGCTTTCACATGAACTCTTTACCCATAGAACCATACAGAGGACACGTGGTCACCCGCTAAGATTAGAAGAAAGGAAGTTTTACAACCAGCAGAGGAAATGCCTGAGAAGGTTGTGATGGCAGGATCAATAGATGAATTCAAGAGGGGGTTAGACAAATTTTTAGAGGTAAAGGGTATTCAGGGATATGACTGGTAAGTTATTTAGTATCATAATCAGGAGGGAGCTCTTGTATATTTAAACTGGATCAATTTCANTNANANAATTTAGGATCNCAGGAGATCCCATAGGTTGAACTTGATGGACTGACGTCTTTTTTCAACCTCAACTACTATGTTACTATGTTACTATGTAGTTCATCCATTTCCCTTTTGATCTCACCCCAAGTGGATAGGGATTCCTCAGCCGTCAATGGTCCATGAAACCATTCATTCACGCGATTTCTGACACCTCCAGGAGAAACACTCCCTTCACTGCTTGGGTCCTGCAGGTGGCTAATGTGATCGGGACCAGAGGAAAGTCAATGCTTCTCTCCAAATTTCCCTGATATGCACTCTCTTTACTATGCTGCCACTCAAAGCACTTTTGCAGCCATTTNGCCTTATGATGTTTTGGGGGTGATTGGTCTATCAAACCCGAGGGTNCCTGGGACCCGGGAGGTGGAACTGTCTTAGTCCGAGATTCAGAAGTTAGTACCCCGCCATAAGAACTCACATGAGCCACTTGCCTCTCTGGTGCATCCAGCACCTCCCTTCTCTGGCCTTTCTGTCGGCCTGAAGGGGTGACATTTGCTCTATGTCTTTTGCCCAAGACTCAGTCGCCAGTCTCTCCACCGTCACTGCTTTCGGAATCCGGTGTTTCTCTAACAGCTCCTCCTGCCACTTCTCCCCAGTCTCGCCCTCACAGTCCGCCATCTTTCAACACACTCTAACAAACTGGTACCCAACGATCCAACGGTTTTCTTGCCAAAAGACCCTTATATGAACTTCTTGTTAGTGTCATTAACCAATTAGCAAACTGACACATACATATCCACAAATCAACAACAAACAAATAGTTTGGCCATAATTTTCCCAGCAACCTCTCTATGACCGAGCCATAGTCTGGAAACTGTTAACCCTTCACTAGCACAATGCAGGGGTATCACACTGCTATAAAGGAAATCATGTAAAATTGATGCTAAAGAGAACGGAAGGCTCACTAGGGAGTTAAATTCCCTGGGTTGGGCCTAAAATAAAGGAGGATGTCATCTTGATGGGGAGAAAGAAATGGGGGCAGGGGCAGTATCGAAAGATGGATTGTTGGTGGTTCTGTATGTTATCCTCCACTGTGACAGTCTGTAACTTTTGTTTTTAAAGTTTTACCTACTGCAAGTTAAAATTGCTGTCAGACCTTTGGTAATAGTGCATTATTAATAAAATATATGCAGGGAAGGGAAACCATTATTTTCTACTTTGTATTTGTTTCTTTTATTGCTGCTTGGGTTGACGATAAGTATTTTAATGTTAAAAGAAAGCATTTTATTTTATTTATGATACATAGTTTTGTTTGCCACTGTTTTGTTTTATGCAGATCTTTTTCTTCCAATGTTATCTAATAAAACTAGTTCATGGCTCAAATTGTCTTTATTGCTTTTTATTTCTTTTTACACTGTCAGTCCACATCCATTCATTGTACCTTTCTTACAGAGGTCTATTTATGACTGATAATTACTTTATCAGTCCATAAGCATTTTGTACACACTTTCTCATAGAAGTGTATTACTGATTTCTTTTTACATTAGCAAATGTCATCCATTGTGTATTGATTGTGGTGACACATTTACAAAACTGTACATCATGCAATACACAAGAAGCTAGCTTTGACCGCATTGCATTTTCATATATAAGCCATTAAATAGGGCAGCTTATGTCACATTCTAACATTACAGACAAGATAGGTCAGGAATTTGAAGCAATCAAGTTCATTTTGTCAGCATGTATCATGTACTTTGTAGACAGGTTTGTAAAATTGGCCAGTATGTAATCAAATAATATACCGGTATGCAAATAATAACATTTTCAAACTCTAGATCCAGTCTGTGCTTATTATATTTCAATTATTATATTTCAATAGCTATCAATACATAATTTATTTAAAACATAGGACCGAAAACCTGGGCCTAAATTTAGTAAGCAGGGAGATTAAAAAACTGGGGATGTTGCCCATAGCAACCAATCAGATTCAAACTCACATTCTCAAGTATGTAAAATGAAACTGAAATCTTGAATCTGATTGGTTGCTATGGGCAACATCCCCAGTTTTTAAGTTGCTGAGTTCGGGAGAGTGGTTTGTGGTTGCAATTGAGAGTGGTATATGTATTAGTGACTGTTGTAGCTTCCATTTTTATGAATGGGCAAACATGCTTTCAGTGCTGTACGAGTGCCTTTCTATAGTGCTCCTATAGAATTCTCCACTCTCTGCTGACGAATGGCCTTTTGACGAATTTTACAATTCGTCATGACGATGTGTGGGTGAATACAATATTCGTCAGTTAGTGAATTCCATTTTTGTATCCATTGTATGGCAAAATTC
>JABWIB010007804.1:14111-26270 GCA_016617825.1 Platyplectrum ornatum
CCTGCTAATTAGTAGCGCAGCCTGCACCATGTCTGGACATGGTGCAGGCTTAGCGCAGACCCAGAGAGGCAGGTATTGTCCTATGGACAATTACCTGCCTCATTAACTTTAAAAAGTGTTGAAAAAAATNAATAAATAAATAAAATATTATTTTAATATGTATAATGTCTCTGTGTTTTTTTTTTATTTAAACATTATTATTATTATTTTTTTATTATTATTATCATTTTTTTACTATAGAGAGCCGGCATTGNATGCCGGCTCTCCTGCTCGCAGCNTGCGCTGCAAGCACACGCTGGCAGAGGCNCCGGACACAGTGTCCGGAGCCTCTGCGTTTTTTTAAATAGCGCAGGAAAGCGGGGCATAAGGCATGCCCCTCTCCCTGCGCTCTATTCAGAGCTGCGCTTTTTGCAGCTCTGAATAGCACGGACTTTGCGTGCGGCCGCAAAAAACTCTGAATCAGGTCCCTTGTTCTAAATTAGTGTGTTTTTTCAACTGCCTGATAACAACTAGGATCAGCTGCTATGAATATTACAGCAGTACATTAAATATTTCTATATTCCTATATCTATACATACTATAACATATTTTTGTGTAAATCGCAACACAAGAGTAGTTATAAGACAGTAAAAGCACCAAATATACCATAAATATACACTACATAAAAATGTATATACTGTAATATATAGCATAACTGAGGTTATAANATGCGACATGCAATTGGTTCGGTGTATTCTGATTTCAGAATTGCACCGCCAAACAGGTAAAGTTTTAAATCTCATGCCTAACAAAACACACAAAGCCAAATGCCCAAATAACTTTGAAAATACCACCTCTATACCAGTACTATTACTGTTATTTCCATTTATTTAACATAAATCTAATCTACATTTTCCTTCTTTTTAATTATTTTTGGTTGTTTTTTTGGTTGATTTTTTTTTGTCTTCTGGTTGGCAGAAAATGTAACCAGTGTTCAATGTTTTATAGCATTTTATTATTTCTAATAGTCAAGACATTTAAATTAGACTGCTGATCTGTCATTACCATTTTCAACTTTTGTAAGGTTAATTACTAGTTGCCATTCACTCAGACCTGTTCGGTTTTCGAGCTGATTCCTATCAGTGACAGAGTAATTGCCAAACAGCCTGTGAAAATGAGTTGCAGGTGATCAGGTGATTATTTGACGGTCTAAAATAGTATGTTCCCCAATGCTAACTGCATGTAAAAATTATTATCTTAGTTAAAAAGCAAACATAACACAACTTTCCCTATACGCTTGCAATGTCACTCCATAAAATTTTGGTGCAGTTAATGGCTGTTATGTGAATGACAACTAGTGAAGATATCCAGCTTTTTTCCACTCCTTGGTACATTAGACTCCAAACAAGGAACATTGGATGTTTTCATACAAATATACCTATACAAATAGCTATTAAAATAGTGAGTTAAGGTGTGCTAAGTGCCCTAGGTACTATCCTGACTTCCACTCCATCCACATTTGAAGTGTGAGCAGTGTCAGACTGGCCCACCAGAGAACAGGAGAATCCTCCTGTGGGCCCCAAGACCTGGCATTATTTCTTTATATCTGAGGGCGGGCCCCAAGAATGATTTCCTCTGGTGGGCCCAAGGTACCCCAGTCCGACACTGAGTGTGAGTGTGCAGACGTTTTAAGGTAGGGTTTACAAATATATGTCATAAGGGGAAAAAGACTGGATCAGACCCAATATTGAAAGCTTTAATAATAAATATCCTCAGCACTTGACAACAGGAACCAAATTGTTAATGCTGCAAACTTTGTAAACTGACCCGACCCTTTCTAGCTTTCAAAAGTAAATTATATTAATGTAATTGGGTAAAAACTTTAAATTACAGTGATAGGACCTAATCCTGCCTCTTTATTTGCAGTATGGATATAAGAGGAGTGTCTTATGTGTCCTCAACCACATCCCCTTCTGCTTCTTTGACTCCTATGGTCAGATTTNTATTTAATGTGTTGGTAGTGGCATAGGTTTCAGAACAGGAAGGGGCGGAGAGCCCCCATCAAATGTGAAGAGAGGGCCCTCCACGTTCTCCCTCTAGAGCACAGTCAGCCTGTGACAGGTGCTGTTGGTCTCTGTAAATTCAGGTAAAGTGCTGGCTGAGCTTTGCCAGCACTTTATCGGCTCTTACAGACAGCTGAATGCTGTCACAGGCTGTAGTGGGGGCACTGTGAATGAGGGGGAGGGGATGCCGTGGGGACATGGGAGTGGGCGCTGTGATTAGGGAGGACTTACCCCCAAAGTTAAACATTACAACACCCCTGGGTTGTGGCTACTTCCCAGAGAACTCCAGAATCCCAATTTATAGTAAATGAGTTACCTGGTAGTGGAGATGAGATTTTTGAATGTGGTAGATGACTCTAATATGAACTTGAGGTGCAGGTTTGATATGATTTCTTTGTGCCTATGTTGGTTATCCCTTACTCCTTCCCCTCCGACCCATCCCTTGGGATGCTAACATCTTTGTCTTTATTTACTGTTATAAATGGACATGTATACCCAGTGTCCCTTTTTCTTTTCTGTATCCCTCTATATTGCAAAAAATGTAATAAACATCTATTGACAGTAAAAAAAATGTTACATTCCAGAAATATTTGATATTCAATACATTGTGCAAATCCTTACTTCCTCATATAGGTGACCTAATGTAACAGTATCCTGATCTTACTGAGTAATGTTCACATTGAAATTCTATGATACTGTATATACTTAAAAAGGAATATGTAGTGTACAACCACTGTATATACTTAAGTATAAATTGACCCAAATATAAGCCATCTAATTTCACCTAACAAAACTGGGATAATTGACTCCTCCGCAGTATGACTGTCTGTCACCACTGTAAAAGGCTTGTGTTACTCATGTCACTGATGGATCATTGCCCCCATAGGATTTCATTGTCTCTGGTCTCTATGTCCCAGCTCCTATAGAGCTTCCCTATATGTCTCTATTGTCTTCCTCTTTATTGTATGTGCAGGGTAAATATAAGACATATATGAGGCAATGTAAAGCTGTAACCCATACAGCACACTATCAAGCATGTGTCAGCTCTGTGGGCTCAGTGTGGTGGGTGAATGGCATACTGCATGTCAGTGTCATACTCTCCCCCTCCTTTAGCTCTGAGAAATTTGTTCAACTCTGGTATCTGGGGACAGAGAGGAACATGCTGCCACACAACAGGAGACCTAAGAAGGCTGCAAGCCAGCTGCACTCCGAGTGGCTTAAAGCAACATAACTGTAACGCAGACCCAGCAGCGTGCTCACATCCCTGCATCATACAGGACAATGACTCGAGTATAAGCCGAAGAATGCACTTTCAGCACAAAAAAAGTCCTGAAAAACTAGGCTTATACTCGAGTATATACAAAAATTAAAATAATGATAATAATAATAATAAATCCTCTGCATATCCTGTGGGCTTTTCCAACATATTCAGTCCAACATATTTGGTAAACAGTGGTTTTGCTTCTTTTAGAAACATAGATCCATTTGGCCCATTCTGTCTGGCCAATTTAGACTAAAGAATATACTTATATGTATCTTTAGTAAACCCGGCTAAAGAAGTAAGTTTCATTTGTTTGTCATTATCTAGTGAATCGATGTTGCTTGGGATCCTGTGCATGTATGTTCAGTTTTCCTCAGTTTCAGTTGTAATGGTCAGTTGCCAGCTTCTTCTCTAAATCTACTTTTTCCCATTCTCCAGTNTACTGGAATTACTCCTGTTACTTGTGGCTTTCAATTTAGTCAAGGGGTTAAATCAGCACCACTNTAAACTCTTATAATATCTTAGGATGTATACCATCTGCTCCGTTGATTTATTCACTTTCTGTTTAGAGAGTTACGATGTGTGCTTTTTCCCATCTCTTACGGTAGAGAAAGATTGCATTTTTTAATACACGGCTCAATGGGCCGCGAGATAAAAGGCGTGATTTTAAATAACACACCCTATTGGACCCTATGTGTTAATACTCTTTTCACCAACTCCTGTCCTTGACATTCTCTTTCTTGTGAATATTGGTGATAAATAATTGTTGAGTTGATCTGCCATAGCTCTGTAACCGTCAACTATATCCTCTATTTTTAGTCTTTCATTTATATACCTTTATATACCTACCTTTGAGTCTTTTCATGCTGAGTGGGCAATATTATATCTTGGTTTCGGTCTTTTTAAAGTTCTGATAACTCTGATCCTTTTACTTTTCTTCTGCTTTACAGTATTCAGAACATTGCCGCTGCCGTAATGAGTTTCCTGTTTCTCCCACTGTTCCTTAGGGCTGTAACTAGACATTTTAGAGCCCTGGGCAAAAAAGGACATGGGTGCCCCTTGGGGTCGTGACCATCTTTCCATATGGATGTGGCTAGAACATTGCGCTGTCAGCAGTANGCTGCAACTAGGTTCCCCTGCTCGGCTTGTTTTACAATTCACAGACATAAAGTCATGGAACGCCTCATCTACTATAAGTTTAACAACCATATTCCCGATGACACTGTGCTGCAGCATGTCATAGAAAAAAATTAAACATTAACAGTGCTCCATTTTCTTTCCTGTAAAGACAAATTACACGAGGCTTGTCACTAAGTTGACAACTTGCCATTGCAGCAGGATTGCAAGAGCATAGTATCAGCAGTAAGATAATCACTAAACTTATAGTATAGAACTCATACTACTACTATGAGATTAGTGATAACAATGAGCATATATATATATATATATATATATATATATATATATATATACACATTATTTTTCTATATATACACATTACATATATAATATATACTCCATGATATTATTATACGACATGTACTTATCTGTTTGCCTTTTCTCATTTTACTCTTATTTTCCCTTTAGGCATCTGGTGGATGGTAAAATTTGAATCATATACTCCCATGCATCAGAAGCCAATAAGGGAGTACCACAACGACATACAAGCTACTCCCTGGTTGGTTAATTGTCAGGCACCAGGGGAACCTTCTTTAAAATTGTGCAGAGCTCATTACAAGGATGAAGCAGACTCATGGCTCTCTCCAGCAGAAGTGTGAGGCAAAAAATCTGGNCTTATGCACATTCTTAGGAACATTTTTAGCCTAATCCATGATAATTGTGGAATTGGGCTGATAATCGTCCTAGTGTGTGGCCAGCCTAAGGACCTCATTCAGAGTTTTTTGTGTGCACACTGTGCGCTAGCAGAATCCGCGCTATTCAGAGTTGCAGAAACATGCAGCTCTAAACAGCACGCAGTTACTTTTATGAATTAAAGCCAGCGTACTACTTATGCTGGCTTCTATGTGCTGCGAGCACTGCTGCACTCACAGTGAGTTTTTATAATAAAATGTAAAAAAATACATATATAACACAATAAATTATTACCATTTTTTATTTTAACTTTTTTTTAAAACCTTTGCAGAAAATAATAATATTATTTTGCGCTCACTTTTCTTATTGCATAATAGAAAATGGCAGCTAGAATCTGATTGCATACCTCCCAAGTGTTCCGATTCTGGTGGGACAGTTCCGCTTTTGGGTGACTGTCCCGCCGCCCCTCCTGTCTCCCAAACTGTGTTTTTGTCATTAAAATCAATTATTGATTGCATATTTGCTGCATTCGCGGCAGTAAAGGGGGCCGGGGATTGGTGGGACCGGTGGCGGGGCCTATTTGTCCCTCTGTTGCTATGGGCAACATCTCCACTGTTCCCTGATGTGAAGCTGCAAGCTATTTATTAAACTATGTAGAAATATTGAATTTCTAGGCTGCAGAAATTTAATGGTAAACAATNCTATTGATATTGTGTAAATAGACCACTGTATGTTGCAATTGTGTTTTACTTATAATTATGTAGAAACCAACATGTTTTTCCCAATATCTTAATCTTAAACAGTATAATGTTTAGCTGAAAAAGCAAATATTCTATGCCTTTTACACCTTTCTATCAATCTGCATAGATTTTTTGCTTAAAAGAGTACTGCATTTTGCGCACTGCATCTTGCATTTAATTGTACATATCAGCTTGTTATGGGTAAAGCCAAACTGAAGGGAATTAATACAAAATTTAACATGGACGTATTTCAGTAGTTGTCATAGAAACTGGCACGTTCCTTGTGTTTCTGCTGACATTACCTATCAAAGTACAGCAGTGTTAAACTCTCCCACTACTAAACTGCAGCACAGTACAACAAATGTTACATTACTATGCTCTGCTCAGACGCATAATGTATAATGAATTGTTTCCAAAAGCTATTGTAAATGCAAACAATTCATATTACTACAGGGAAGATGTGTTTCTAGACAAGAAAAGTCCAATCCCAAACCCCCACTGCATCCAAATATTCATACAGGATTGTTTGGACCTTTGCCATGTGACCCCTACCCATGTATAATTGGAATAGTTTAGACATCTGAGGTCAGGCTTACTTTACTATTTACATCGCACCCCCTCTGGGTTTTTATCCAGAATGTTTTTCTGTATCCAGAGAATAAATATCAATACAGCAAATTCATACAAAATGCATCCATACTTAGATTTTATTGTATATTCATTCTTCAACTTGTATCTTCTTCACTCACTAGCATAGGTCATTTTTATTCATAGCTATGTCAAGGCTGCATTCCAATATTTCTGGAATATGCAAAAAGTTACCACAAGTATTGACAATGTTAAGCTTATTATTTGTGGCCAATGAACTGCGGTGACCACATGTCAAAGTGACCTTGCATTTGATTTCTATGCATGTCATTTCACCTGAAATATAGCAAGTTGGATATAACTTTATAAACACTCTATGTTTATATGATGATNTTATCGGGTTTGTGTATACGTACAAGAGAGGGGAGTTAACAGGACCAATCAGATTAAAGGGGGGATGGACCAGCAAAAACAGCCTCCTGGTAAATAGACCCGCAAGTGTGGTGAGTGTTCTGCTACCTGCTCTCGTCTCTTGTGTCTTGCTGTGTTCTCTCCAGCCAGTCTCTTCCTCTCTCCAGCCCAGCCTGTCTCTATCTCTCCAGCCCAGTCTATCTTTCTCTCAAGCCCAGCATGTCTCTATCTCTCCAGCCCAGCCTCATTCTCCAGCCCCGTCTGTCTCTATCTCTCCAGCCCAGTCTGTCTTTCTCTCCAGGCCAGCCTTTCTCTCTGTCAAACCTAGCCTCTCTCTTCAGCCCAGCCTCTTTCTTCATCCCATTCTCTCTTCAGCCCAGTCTCTCTCTCTCTTTCCAGCCCAGTCTCTCTCTCTCCATCCCAGTCTCTCTCTCTCCATCCCAGCTCCTCTCTCTCCATCCCAGCCTCTCTCTCTAGCCCAGTCTCTCTAGTCCTTTCTCTTTTCTCTCTCCTGTCTCCTGCTTAAGGGCCTTGGCATTCCTCTCCTGTGCCTTCTCCCCTGCACCTAGTGATTATTCCATTGGTCTGCAGCATGGTTCTGGGTTATCCCCTGAACTCTCCTGTGGGATTCTTCCCATCTATGTAGATGCCTGGTTCAGGTTCCCTGTCCAGTTCTTCTTCTATTTGTACTTGTTTGTCCATTTGTCCTTTTCCTCTTTCTCCCGGTGACAGGGCCGCAACCTGCCATAGGACCTGTTGCTAGCAAGACCATTCCCACCATTAGGCCAAGGGTAAAGTCCATTCCCTGGTTAGACTGCATCTGGTGTTAGTAGCATCCTGTTCCTGAGTCTCTTTTTCTGTGGCCCCACTGAGGTTTGCTCCGGTCCTCTTGAATCGACCCTTACATTCACGTGATCTCTGCAGGAAACATGTATATATCATATAAACCTCATAAGTCCTCAATGTGCAACAGTAGGGGTTGGCTGTGGGATGCATGGCTTTCCTAAACCCTCATTAGCAGCAATGGAAATTACTGCATGTCACTGCCTGAGAGGCCCATGTTTCACAGCATATTCAGAGATGCACAGAACTGGAGGAGGGGTAGATTAATCCTAATGGCATCCTTGTATACAAATAGTATAAAATCATTAGTGTGAGTCTAACAACATAGAAAAATACATAAAGGACACAGGGTTTAAAACTATTAAGCAAAGATGGTCAGTTAGATGGACGAACAAATGTGAAAGCAGTGTGAAAACAATGTATAATGAAGTAAATTGAGGAAAATATTAATATATTCTGCCATAGAATGAGCAGGTGAAGAATAATGAAAAAATAAAAAGGAAACATAGTAATTGAAAGGAAAGTTACTTGGTACACACCAAAAAAAGTTTTAGCGACATCTCCAAACAAGCCGCAGGATTGTTTCATGCAGTCTGTACTTGTTTGATTTTATTTTAGGAGCTTCTAATATTTCTGATTAATAATGCCCCAATGTCTGCAGAAAACGTCAAGTTGTACTGACACACGGTCCTCATTGATTCCCAATTCCCATTGATAATTCAGTATAGAGCCACCTTGTGGATGCGTGTGTAATTGCAGAATATTATTGCAGCAAAAATTTCTTCTTTTTATAGAAGATCAATAAGGCAGACAGGGACATCATAGAGCTGGAGATCTTTAAAAGCAGGTTGTCATCTTCAAAAATTATATGTCTGTTATCTGTTTTTCAAATGGGTGTTTCCCCTTGTAGTAAAGGTGCTGTGAACAATGCAAATGAACCTATTCCTCGATATTGAGAAAACTGAAATCTAGTGGAGCCTAAAATTGTTTGATGATGGCAGGACGAGAAACTGCTAAATTGTTTAAAAGCAATAAGAAAACTCCACGTTATGGACAGACACAGATATTATATATCTTTTGCATGTTTTTTGTTATAAGTATACATTACAAAGTGCATGCAATTAGCACACAGCATTGAGCTATATTTCGTGTATGGCAAACCATGTATCACAATAGTTTGTATCAATTCCGTTTAGTAATAAACCACCAATTTATAACTATTTTATCTATCAAATTGCAGCAAATATCAGTGCAGCAAATTACATTTAATATAGAACTGGCAAACAAATGCTTGTACATACTGCGTATTTTGTGTATATACTACAACTACTAGATTACACTGCTCTTTTAAACTTTCTTAAAATNATTGCAGATTAGATTTTTTTTCTATTTTGTTATCTTTCATTAATCTATTGACCCATTTGATAGGGAAAAACACACTTAATAATGTTAGTCATACATTAATATACTCATCTTTGTTGTCTAGGCAACTATATTAAAAGACGGATGCAAACAAAATTGTGCTATTTCTCTTTTTGTTGCCATGGAAACTGATATTTAAAATAACTTGTTTAGATATACATTTCACTGTGTTTTCCATGGCTGGCTCAGTTGATTGATTTATTAATTATGCAACTACTGTAGTATATATAATAATAATCATAATAATATGATGGTAATAATGGTAGTAGTAGTAGTGACCTTGATCTTGACTGTCTAGTCAAAAACATTCCTTAAAAGCCTCCAAACAAATGCAGAGCCAGCTGATCCATATAGCTCGCATTTTGTTCTAAAACTCAGTCTATCATAGAGAGAGGATCAGGTCTGTAGGTAATAACTACCATTTTTCTGCCTTGACAATCACTGTGGATCACACTGACCATGAGTCAGTGAGTGTCATAAGGCAGTCTGAAAGGGTCTGGTATGAAATATCAACAGTCAAAATACCGCCAACAAAATCTAGACAGGTACAAAATATTGATAGTCAAAATGAGAAAATGTTGACAGATGTACATGTGAAATGTTAATAGCTTGTAGATGAGACATCTACCATGTGGTTCTCTGCACTGATGCTGACATCAGTTCCAATGCAGAGAATGCTGGATATGATAAGGTGACATGCCTCTTCTATCTGACTAGAATAACCACCTTTTTACATAGAGATTCCAGTTTTANAGTTTTGTTTTCTAGGATTAGAATCACTGTCCTAGATCATAACTGCTCTTGAATGTAAGTCCCCGAACTTCTATATCCACCTGCATGCTCCATGTCATCCTATTTTTCCATACATGTAGATGAACCAAGGCATACAGGGTATAGACCAGGGTTGCCTACTTTTGCAAATGGATTTCAGGGAGATTGTGACAAGCGCTGCACAAAAGGGCCACCAAAGGGGTGTATCTTGTGCCACCGAAGGGGTGTGTCCTGTGGATAGCTCCACCCATGGGTGTGTCTAGCTCTGCCATGAGAACTATTTCACAATAAAAATAGCTGCATCAGTGTTTATTGTGATTAGATGTAAATAGGAGAACCAGTAACTTCATTATCTGTATAGAAATAGGACACAATGTGTGATTTCTATCATCATAACACAATGTCTTCTTCACCTGAATGAGCATCAGGGAGATTATCCAGCACTTCAGGGAGTCAGGGAGNNCACCCACTTTTCAGNGAGTCTCCCTGATATTCAGGGAGAGNTGGCAACCATGGTATAGACTCTGAGCCTAAAAGGTTAAATATTTTTAAGTGCTCCTATTGCCTATATGCCCCAGTTCTCCTTTTTATCCCTGTTTTCATATTTCACCCTGTATGCATGTCACCATTCTTCCTATTTCCCCCTAGTGCTCTTATTTCCCCTTTATGCCTGCAGTCTTGTATTTCCCCTTGCCTCCTATTGTCCCTCTGTATGCACCCAGTGATCCAATTTTGCCACATATGACCCAGTACTATTGTTTTTCCCTATATGCCCCTAAAGCTTCTCTTTCTATGTCCCCATTCATAGTATTTTCCCATAAAAGGAGAATAGTGAAGAATAGGTGAAAGCATTGTATGCCCCTAATGCATATATGCCCCCAGTTCTCATATTTCCCCTGTATGTATGTTCCCAGTGGTCCTATTTCCCCCTGTATGCCCCACATGCTTCTATTTCCACCTGTAGGGCCCCAATCTACTATTTCCCCTTGTACAGTATGTCCCCTAATGCTACTATTTCCCTTTTATCTATGTATATTTTTATCTATCTATATATGCCCTCTTTAACTATCTTTCCTATACAACCTGTTTTATCTTAGCTTGAAACATTTTCCTACGTGCCTGTCTTGTCCATCCTCTGTGGAGTTACATTGGTAATTCACAAACTAACCTGGTCAACACCGTTCACACAGAACCAGGGTAGTTAAATGAAAGATGAGAATCGCCCTCATCATACAGCTGTGATTGGCTGTAAAAATTGATGTCACAAAAATAAATTTAATAGCTGAAAGCAATGTAAAAATAAAAAAAGAATTCCAAAAAATNGTAAAAAGGAAAATTAAAAAGGAAAAAAATGTATAAAATAAAACCTATTAATAAAATAAAAATGTATAAAAAATAAAGAAATAAAAAAATTATATAATAACAAAATAATATAAAAATGCACAAAAAATTAATAAAAATAATTAAAAATAATAATACATTTTAAAAAAAAACTAATAAAACATGTATTTTTTTTACTTTTTTTTATTTTATGGGAAACAATAGTGAGAACTGACGGGCGCTGTATCTCCCGAAGCACAATGGGAGACACAGCTCCCATTAGTACAGCGATCTTTGCAGCAGGAGCAGCAGTGCCTAAAATCGATGATTTTAGGGCTTTGTATATGGAGCCCATAGAGCTCTGTTTCTGAGATCCCTGCTGTATCCTGACACGCACATGGGTGAGGGAAAAGGCACTTATAATATTTATGTTACAAGGATTTTATCTTAAGATCTAAGTGTCATCTCCATTTAAACAACCTCTTTACTTAAGTGTATATATCTAGATAAATAGATGTGTGTGTAATCATACTATTAACGATTGATATCCCACATAATCTGGAAATATGTGTTTTTGCAGGTTGAATTTCTGATGAGCTGTAAAGTGCTGTTTATTTCATATAGCCGAGAGAAAATGGTTGTCATAGTAACAAGATAGACCAATCAGCAGGCTTGGCTCTCCTGTGATGTCTAATTTATGCAGCAGATAGAGCAGGTGGTTAGATTAAAGTGTGACACACTGCTTGGAAAAATCCATGCTACACATACTCTATCATTTGTCTTACATAGAAACTTTTATATAAATAAATATATATATATATATATATATATATATATATATATATTCTCAGTAGTTTTGAAATTATTATAATTAATATTGTTATTATTATAAGAATTTGTGTTGTTATTATTATTATTATTATTATTTTTATTATTATTACAAATAAAG
>JABWIB010007806.1:13842-25991 GCA_016617825.1 Platyplectrum ornatum
GGAAGAAGACAGAGCCTGATTAGGGCATCAGGGACCTGGAGCACCTAATACCAGAGGGCCCCAAACCTGTTGATGGTCCCCCCTCTCTCCATCATTTTTGAGGGCCCCCAACTCCAATCCCCCACTCCCACTGCTATAAGGAGCAGGGGATCCTGATGGCCTGTGGGGGCATTACCAGCAGCTGGGGGCCGTCAAAGACGATGGAGAAAAGGGGGGCCTGGGACATTTTCCTCGTCTGCCCCTTTACATAGAAAGTGATGGCAGATAAGAGCCAAATGGCCCATCCAGTCTGNCTCCTTAATTTGGCTCCTGAAGAGAACTCGCTGTAATTAATGNCAAATAGAGATATTTTAGCACGCTTACACAATCATTAAATAGTATTTTGGAAAAATGTGACACTTTCAGAATTCAGACAGCTGACATTTATACTCCAGCAGAGGGATCTCAAAGGGCTGATTATTTCCCNGAGAATGGGAACCACATAATTGAGGGTTTGTTATAATGTAGGAGGCAGTGATAGAGGCATACAGTAAATTTAAGACAATGCGGTGTCACAATGTGGTATAGTGTGTGTTTAGATTCCTTATTATACACGGGGAGAAGTTGAACTCTGCAATCAGACCCAGATGATGCTATGACTAGCATCAGGTTGCCCTGCGACTGCTAACATACCATTCAATCCACAGCTTGCAATGACTGCCTACAATACTTATTATTACCAGCAGAGGGAGACACAGAATAATAACTACAACAATCCACACAAGCAGCAAAAGATCTACACCAAAGAGTATTATACTATAGCAAATCATGACATCATTATTAAGGATGGGTATCAAACATGGCGCTATCTCAATGAATGCCAGTATTCTTCACAGTAAAGCCAGTGTTTGATAAAGATCAGGAAATGCCCGTGACCATTGGCATCCATCACAGATCTTAGTGCTTCCGANACATGGAGTTAAATAGACATCAAGTTAAAGCCACGTCATTTTAAACACAAGCCTATACCTCATTATATTAGCCATACACAGCAAGTTCAAAATGCTCCAACCATTTGGTAACAAGGCAGATGAAAGCACTGGAGTTGATTATGTAGAGTGATATCAGTTCACCCCTACGCTTGCTGATCCCATGTAGTATGGTACATAGAGCTGTGTGTAACAAGCTGCCAGGGTCAGGATGGGTAAAGTGGGGGGCGAGATTCAATGGAGCAAAGAATGGTAATGATGGCATTTAAAGAGACCACAGCACCAATGACTGGGACATTTGTGATACCCCATGAAGGCATGGGTTAACAATTAACATGGCCTGAATAATGGCTATATAAGTAATGTGAAGAGCGGGAAAGAGAGCGGGGTGACATCTTATTGTGAAGAAGGTGTCGTGGTGGACATCTAGATTTAGTAATGGCAGAGCTCCCTCGTATAAGAGATGGTTCCCACATTATGGGCTGACTTGAGTGAGTTGTTATGGACTGAAGCTTCTCACTGAGTGAGAAGCAAGAGTCACAATATGTTGAAGCCCCATGGACAGAGATGAGGTCCACAGGTCCATAGTGATGGTGACTCGAGTGGTACAGAGAGTTAGGCCATTCAGTTACTTGCAAGATTGCTAAAGTGACAGAACCATCTCCCGGAGAGTCCACAAGGGACTCCGGTACTAATCGAGCGGTAGAATTGGCGAGTGTGGAGAAATTTGTAGTGACATCGAAACCGTCACGCAACCGCACCCACCAAAGAATTGGTAGAGCTTGTGCCNCCAGACACAGACAGAAGTGGCTGGCTAAGCTGCAGCAGTGGGTTGAGGAGACCAGGCCAATGTTCCAAGATAGGCCATAGGACTATCAATATGCGTTGGGTCCGGGAGAGGTCAGNGAACTGGAGGACCAGGGAGGAACATGTTATGCTTCATCAGTTCAGGCTAAGTCAACTTACCGGGAAGAACCAAGGGACATTCAGTGTATGTTGACTCCCGATGAACTTTGGAGAACTGGAAACCTGTAATATGTCATCTTTGGATGAGGAAGAGTCAGATGTGTGTATCTGGTCGCAGGTATCTGAAGTTTGGGAAAATCCATGCGCTCATGTTATACCAGCCGATACTCCAGAACTGTTACCAGAGGTAGGTGCGCTGCCCCAAGAGTTGCAACCCTCTTGGTGGATCCAGTTTTGGACTTGACTATTAATGGCCATTCTCCTGAGTCTCGTTGACAGAGTCTGGGGAGGTAGACGCTAACAGACATGATGCCCGATGAGATCATTCATCCCATCAGACACGATTCCTTTCCTCCATCCGAGCTACATCCAAAGGCGTGGTCAGGGTAACATGCTGCGTGCCATTGCAGACTGCGTAGGTCTTAACTAAAACACCATTAGATTGTAAATGTAAATTTTATTCTGATATATACCAGAAATAATATGCTGGAGCTATTGGTGTTGTGCACAATATTACTGGCTGAATTTGTTGTTTCCTGATTTAATTGGATATGTTTAATATTAATATATTTTGGTTATGTAACTGATGTCAAGTAAGGACCAGGATCGCTCCTAGGGACCCTGGTAAATATAATGTGCTTTTCAAAAATGTGTTATTATATAAGAAGTTTAATTAAATTAATCAAACAAACAAAATGATCCTAATGGTGATCAGGATTCCTATCCCAACCCATCTAGTCTAACAAGGCATAAGAGTTAGGGGAGGACAGGGTTCAGCCTGGGGAGTTGAAAATGATAATACCCAATATAGAACCCTCTGGTCGCGGTGGTTACACATTGACNACACTTAAAAGACGAGGATATGAAATGGATATATGAAGGTATGCTTCTATGAAAACCCTTTCATATAAGCGTACCTCCCAACACTGCAAGCGCCAAAATGGTTCAAATACACTCCACCCCGGATCAGCCCAAGGTCTTCCCCTTGTTTAGGACCAGGGCCGCCCCCCCCCCCACCCTGATGGTCGGCCCAGTTTAGGGCAAACTGGCATAGGACAGTGCTGGAATTGGACTCTTGGGGGTATGTTTTAAACCCTAGTGGAAACTNACTAGTTATTTCCTAGTATAATGTTTCAATATAATTAGATTTCTTATCAGGATATTGCTATCAGCATTGCCATTGTCGCTGGATATAAAGGATTTGCATGTGGCTGAGCCGCTGTCTTTTCTTGTATATTGANGTGACCTCATTTATGTCAGGGACATGCATTCGCTGGGAATGGCTTTCAATGCCGCTGCACGTTGCACATTGCTGAGATATCGCTGTGTTTGGAAAATCTATGCAATTCATCTGAACGTGTTACATCTCTAGGCCAAGAAAACCTTGACAGCTCTGCATGACTTCAGTACTTACTATGTCTGTGATTGGGGGAAACGGCGACNTATTTTATTATTTGCTTTTACTTTTAGGATGTTCCTATGCTTGAATCGACCACTTTTGATTTGAAATGAGTACAAAGCGCAGCGCCTCATACACGGAGTGTCGAAAGCTGGTTTAAGATACTTTAATGNAATGAAGGTTGATCAGCCCTGTCCGTGCCGGATTGCTCTGACCTGACCCTCCTCCAGACACGGGCCCTGTCTACTTGGTAAGGACCAGAGTCTGCCCACGGGTCCAGTATTGGTAAAATAGGCAGTTGCCCCCCCATTATCCATCCTTCAATATCTTATCCCTACAAAAAATAAACCAGTATCGAGTTTGCTGCCATGTCATTGTTCACTTACCTTTTTTCTCTATCTTCCTTTTCCTTGTTTATTTGGTAACTGACAACAGACACATAGGGGTATATTTACTAAGCGGTGAGACTGCAGTGAGATTGGAAAGTGGGGATGTTGCCCATAGCAACCAATCAGATTTAAGCTCTTCGTTTCATTTTACATACTGGAGAATGTGATCTCGGNTCTGATNGGTTGCTATGGGCAACATNCCCACTTTTCAATCTCACTGCAATCTCACTGCTTAGTAAATATACCCCATAGTATGATTTAAATGCCCANACTCCCTCTCTCTCAGCAGTGTACATATTAATTATTTTTCCATGGGACACATAAAATCCGACCATCCACATCAAACATTATGTAACACTATAGGGTTTAGTTCACATGTTCACCTCCTGTAGGTGAGACTCTACTTGTGTTTCAATGTGCACTCGGGATGGACCAGATCCAGACTTAAGAGAAGAGGAACATTACACCTGGGTAAAACCATGATGAATTGCAGGGGGGGGGGTGGTAAAATGAATGTCAGTGTGTGCATGCAGGGAGAATACTTTATTGTTGCATGTTGCACAGACATACCTCCCAACTCCCACTGTCCCGCTGTCCTGCCCGCTTCCCAGTGTGTCCCGGTAAAGGGACATACTGGTAGAATAGTAAATTTTTTATTATATTAGTTGGGCCAAACCGGGGGCGGGGCTTTGCCATCTCGATATCTCCCACTGCAAAGTTGGGAGGTATGCACAGATACTGACCAGCGTTACTGTTACACTGTTATTAGACTTGGGCTGGAAACATCATCTCGCAACTGTAATTGTTGTCGCGCTCCGACAACTGACGACTTGATGTATGGAAATGGGGCAATTTCCGCTGTGAATCTCGCCGATACTCTCCAGCGCAAGGAATAAACATGAAATGAAATGAGACACTTGGCCTTTAAAAACTCCTCATCAGTAAATCACTCGATCTGAACATTTTAATACGGCAGATAAGATCTGTGCTTGCGCTATGAACCTATTATAAGGCGCGCCTGTTTTCCTTCTCATTTATAAGTGATTATAAATAGTGGATAACAGAGCGTATTTATAGAGCTTGTAAATTGGGATGGATAACAGGCAGTATGCTGCATTTTTAGCTTTTCCAAAGATAAAGGGATTTAAAGTGTGTTAATCAGCATCGGCCTGACCAAACATTAAGTCAGCTGTATATAAACATATATTCCGCATCCACCCGCCTGCCAGAACGTCTTGTGGTCTCGGGGTGTGAGTCAGATACGCATTTTAAAATGGCAAATTAAGTCTACAGTTCAACAAGGACATTTGCCTGTTATTAATAACGTCGTACCATATCGCTCGTAATTCCATTCGTACGCTGACAGAATGGGTGGGGAAGGGGGGCCCTGCCCGCAAGCTTACATTCTAAAGGACATTGAGGACTGATGCACTGGGACAATTGGACATACACATAGGACAATTTAGTCAGCTACCAGTTAACCTACCGGAGAACATACATGCTCCGCACAGATATTGTCATGTCCGGGATGCAAACTTATGGCCTCAGCACTGGTGAGGGTGGCAGGGTACCATATGGAACCCCGGCCATNGTTCCATTGGTGGTTCAAGGGCGAGACCGCACATGAGCCGGTCGGCATGTGCGACCGTTCAAAGCACCCACCTGGAAGCCATCAGGTGATTGCTTTGTACGGCCGCGCATGACGATCAGCAGACCAGCTCATGTGTGGCATGGCTATCTCTTCAACCCCATCCGCGGCCGGAGGTGACGTCACAAGCCTGTGACATCACTTCCTGTCAACAGGGAAGTGCCCTAATTCAACAACTGCCTCTTACCCTCCAACCATATCTGAATATATATATATGTGTGTGTGTATATGTGTATTGATAGATAGATAATATACACCGCATTATATACCGATGTGACACGTTATAATGCTTCTAATATACCGCTGTGGAATTTATGTCTGGTTCCGCCACATGTAGATTATGGGAAATGTGTGAAAAGGCTCGGAGTGAAATAACCTCTAAGGAGCAGCAGCAAAGAGATGAATGAGTTTAGCCAAAGCTTCCATAGAAAGAATTAGCAAGAGAACTGAGAACAGGTCCAGTGGGGGCACAGTTGTGGCCCAAATCTGCAAGAAAAAAGCCCAGGCTCTGCGGGTCGGATGGTGTTTGGCAAATGACATAAATTTTTAATGGACCAGATCCAAACTTGCATCATTTTGACCTTTGAATGCAGCGCAAACAAGAATCTAATAGCAGATCACTATGATATCTACGCAAACCATTGCAAGACTACCCCTATCATTCCCACTGAATACCACCTACCTGAAAACTTCCAGTCTCAAAAAATGGGGACGGCTTATATACCTATAGAATGTAAGCTTGCGAGCAGGGCCCTCTTCCCCACCCATTCTGTCTACTACCACCCAGTCATGTCTTATTGATTGTTAAAATTGTAAAGCGCTACGTAATCTGATGGCGCTATATAAAAACCTGTTAATAAATAAATAAATATGTCTGGATAGCCCAGTAATGCTTACACCCACTACTACTGTTTAATACACCTTAACCCTCCTACTTACAACTACAAGGCATCTCGTTGTCAGAGCTGACCAGAAAAAATATTATACTTTTCCAAAGTCATATACTGCTAAAGTTCTTGCATATAAACTCTCACATAACCCAATAATAGCCCTTAAAAATAAAAACACAACTTGTGCTAAAAAAAAATCTAATCAAATTTATTTGAAAGCACGTACTGTAAATAAAATACAATACAAGTAAAAATCATATTGACTGACAAATGAAAAGACAATCACAAAGCTGAAATAAATGAAAAATAAAAGGTAAATACATCAATAAAAATAAATCAATAAATCAATCAATCAATCAATATATATATATATATATATATATATATATATATATATATATATATATAAATAATTATTAAAAATAATGATAAAAGATACTTAGGCTTGCATACACTGAACCATGAAGATATCCACCAACATGTTCCTGTTCACAATGAACCTTCATCAGTGGATCCAGTAGANTTCCAGCAGTGATCTGAATCCTCTAGACCAGGGGTTCTCAAACTATTTTGCTCTGGGACCCCATCAGACAAAAAANTNTTTACACGACCTCAGCAAGTTACTGCCAAACATTGCCCCTATATATTTTCACCAAGACATCAGATTATCATTTTAAACAGTGGTAAGTATGTGTTTGGTTAAAAGAGGCTTTAACTCTTTGGACATTACATTATTTGTGCAACTGGCCTGGCGCCAGTGGGTCCCATAGCTCATGGCCTGCAACTGGGAGATGGTCTCTGTGAGGAAGTCGCGACCCCATGCACATGAGGTCGCGACCCACTCTGGGGTCCCGACCCACAGTTTGAGAACCGTGGCTCTAGACGTTTAGGCGTTCATGATGGTGTAAAGAAACAATGACCTACTNACTCTACTACCTACCTATTCTCCTTTGGCTGGCTTGGGGGGCGGCCCGCATTCTTACCTCGATAAAACAGCTATTTACATGTCCTTGTTGACTGGGAGATTCCCGCTCACACTTAGTGATGAAAGGAAGGAAGAGAGGGAAGAGAGAAAGGGATGTCCGGGATTCCCAATAGCGGCAGGTGCATGACCTATCCCCCTATTAAGGGGATCCCGGTTACTCTGGCCACGGACCTGGGGACTACGGAGCACAGGCTTGCCCAACCACAGACGTGGGGCCCTGCCTTTACTAACTGCAGTGTGGGCCTTTCAGAGGTTAGAGAAGAGANATAGAGTTTACCTGTCCAGTTGGCGCCGGACACACGCTCCTGTCCGTGACGTTTTCCTGCTTGCTCGCGCCGTCTTCTTCGCAGTNTTCCTCCTCCGGGTCTTCACTGAACACTGAGCGCTTCTGCTCAGTGGCGGCCTTTATATCTTCTGGTGGGGACGGAGCTTCTGACATAACAGGCTCTGATTGGCCGTTAAGCAGTCCCCTTTCAGGTCCGCAGCGTTGACGTCCACCACCTGACCTGCTGCCACGGCCTGTGATTGGCCACAGCCCTTGGTCCCGCGTGACGTGGCATCATCCCATTGGACCACCACAGAGATTTCCGTTCTTCCAGGGAAAGATGGTGGTGGCTTCTGGCGATCCTGCATACAGTGGCAGGTAGGCCTGCTACACTAGAACCCTTCCCATCGGTAAGGCAGGGCAGAACTAGAAGACCAATGTATATCACATACCAGAATTGTTTGTATTAATTCTGTGCAAACTCTTGAAATGGATCTTGGTACTATTTCAATCTGGCTGATAGTACACATGTATACTGGACAGACAACAGTGAACTTCAATTGTGGTGTTGAAAGGAAGTACTGGCCAATGATCTGACCCCGCAGCTGGGCATTCTCTGTGGTATAACATGGGCCAGTAGTTCTATTTCAAGAAAAGCCATTAACCCTGTCATGTGATAGATGCCATGAATATAATTTATTACACACACAAATATTAGTGGGTGAAGCATGAAATGTCAGTAACCACCAAGAGGAACAAATACAAAAGGTATTTACATGTAAAATAATCAATAAATAATAAATACATAATAAAATAATCAATAAATAAAATTGTATTTTATTAGTTTTTAAATGCACAAAATAANAAAATACAGCAAATAAATAGACTAATAGACCTAACGCATCTGTGTGATACGAATCAGAATGTGAAATCATGNATATAACAATACAGCATGGCAGGTTATATTACCATAAACGCTCATCACAGATGGCTGAGGAAGTTCCATCACTAGAAGTAGGTGCCCTCAGCATATGGCAAAACTTAGACTCATTAAGTCCATATATACGACTTGTCCTCTGTCCTGGTGTCCTTGACTTAACACAAAGAAAATGTAATATATTTAATATGTTCATATGTTCAACAATAGAAATAACAAGGCATGTTGGATGGCTGAAGGCTGCCCGTGGTATTTAATAATGTAAAATATATACTCCTGCATTCATAGCATTCCCGTACCCAGTGTCGGACTGGCCCACCAGAGAGCAGGAGAATCCTCNGGTGGGCCCCAAGACCTAGCATTATTTCTTTATAACTGAGGGCGGGCCCCAAGAATGATTTCCTCNGGTGGGCCCAAGGTTCCCCAGTGCGACACTGCCCGTACCTTTAATGATCTGTGATGTTTCACCTACTGTATATGGCTGTTGAATGTTGCTTTTGGTTGGCATTACTTCACTGAAATGTGGATGAGTGGAATATCCTCCGATCAGAGACAGCAGGNACTCATATAGAACAGGTATTATTCCGAAAGCCCGAACAAACAAACCATAAAATGACTGATCCAATGGGGTCTGAGGTCATTGGGGGTTTAAACAGTGGTTCTTTTAAGNCCTTTAAGTCCGTGTTTGTATGTTTCTGTCTTAAAAAGTTTCATTCTGTGTCTGGAAGTCTAATTGTTCATCTCCCCACACAACGTGGTGTAAATGTATCCCGTCTCGAGCTTCCACGAAAATAAATCTCATCATGGCTGGAGGGTGCAGGGAGAATCGAGTTATTCTCCCATAAGACAAATATTTACAGCCCAGCAATGTTTGATTATAAATAGCGGTCAAGAACATTTACTTTAAATTTCCCTTCCATGGGCTCCCTATTATAAACAGACATGTATAGAGCCGCCATCCATCAGTCTCTTCCAAGTATTTGCTGTTTATCTTAGGGCAGGTGTCAAGTCACGGCTGTGCAAGGGAAAGATACGGAACCGGACTGACTGACTGGATACTATTAATTTCATATATGAATTGTTAGCAGCAATGTCCCTCTACCGTCATAGGGTTAAACACAGTGGTTGCAAGAGCCGCAAGAGCAGAAGGTGTTTATAACATATAAATACATTGAAGACAGTTGCACTAGGGCGGCAGGCCAGCAGGGCGCCAGAACAGCGGTAAATGGTATTTTTCTTAATAAAAATAAAAAAAATTAAAATGATTTAAAAAAAGAAGCAAAACCCCCCTCCCAAAAGATAAAAAACTGAGAGGGTGGGCGGCCGGTGGTCACCCCGCCGCCCTCCTCGGTAGTTTTGAAGCGGCGCAATGCCATCATGTCGCGCCGGTACGGGGCGGGAATACGTCACACCGCGCACGTCATCACGTCAATGGGGTGGGGGAACAGTGCAAGGTCGGCCTAGGACGCCCGCAGACCTAGCGCCGGCCCTGACCTTGTTTTAGGTGTAACCTGAGCAATGTGACGGATACATATGATTTTTTGTGTGCTTTCCAGACTTAGTTTGAGAAACTGACATTTTCACACAAGTAATTTCGCTTTTGGTTGGGACACTCAGATATTATTAAAGTGCCATCATGGTTGGATTATAAACTCACGAGCTCCATCTATAGTCGAGGCGACCTTAGGGTCTCCATAATTTTTTAAGGCGCCCCTAAGACAAAATAACTTCCCATTTTTTTAGTTTTTGAGTCAAAATAGTGTAATAACTATTTAGGTAAAGACAGAAATACTTCNGGTTCACATCAAATCTTGTATCTCTCCTAAGCAACACATATAATTGTGCTTCTACGTAACACTAACAAAGTGACACCACATCGGAAAAATCATTCCGTGGCACCCCAATGAGAGCACCGCGGCACCCCAGGGATCCTAGGCACACAGTTTGGGAACCCCTGCTCTAGTGTTTAGAGAGTACTTAGTTACAATAAAGAATTTAGTCAACATAGAGTATTATATTTGAGGGTAATTATTAGTGTCATTCCAAATTTCTTATCATGTATATATATATATATATATATATATATATATATATATATATGTAATTGTACATTCCTTTCAAACTTGAGAAGCAAGCCACAAGCAACTAATACAGAAGAAGGAAACATCTTCAGAAGCAGAATAATAAAAACATATGACTGCTTCGTGTTTATAGAAAGTCATACTACATTCAGATTGTATCCTCAGCAAATCCCTGGGGTTTTCAAACCCCAAGGATTTGCAGAGGTACATAGCGCTGCGTGATTACACTGCACATTGTTGATCCAGAAACTCCCTGGTCAACACTGTGCAGTGTCCAGACAGCATAGCAATACAGCCATCAGACCCGACTTTTCAGCCAAATCCCTTCTTTTTCACCATGTCTAAGATCCGGGGTTTGAGGAAAATCCTGTATGAAACTCAGAGCAAAAAGCTAAGGAACTAAGAACACGATTCACATCTGGTATTCTGGCATTTCACGCATACCATCTCCCCTGGGTACCACACATGCACTCATGAAAAACAAGGATACCGTGTGAATCTGATAAGCAAAATTCAGGATCTGGTTATTAACCCTTAAAGCTTCTTTCTGAGATAGATAAATACNTTTAAAAAAAGCATTCAATGACTTTTTTTCCACTTTACTCTTTTTCAGAAACTCAATAAACCAAAACTCCCTTAAACTTTGAAACAGTTACCGATCTGGACGGATGCTGTGATTTTCCTTTACATTTTCTCCATGGAATAAGTATCTGACAGAGTCACGGGAATGGGCCCAGGCTTGCCATCTCTGTCACAGACACAGTGCAGCTTTTTATCATTGATTTATATAGAAATCTCTGTGTGAGGAGAAGCCATGCTCAGAAATGTCACTGCCCATAAATCAAAGGAAGCTATTACCGCTCTTTGTCTTCTGATAGATTGNGGATCTACAATATGTCAGCAGGCAGGTTTCATTTTTAAGGCAAAATAAACTAGAAATGGCAAAGCTGTCATCCGGCAGCGCTCCTTCTTCCAGAGATAATATCTGCATCTGGCAGGAACAAGACTTGTGTTCTGCAGGTTACCACCTCAACTTCAATTCTCCCNGGCATTTGTGCTATTTAAAAAGTAACTATTCAGTGAAATATATTTCTTATTATTACAAAAGAACAAAAAGTAATGAAGTGACCATGAAGTAATATAGCCGAAATATGCTAAATAGTGGCTAGAGCTGGTTGCCAACTCTTTCAGAATCTTGGGTATTGCTACTGGATTCAGTCAGCAATTATTATTATTTATATATTTTTTTGTTTTTATACTTTTTTTTACATTTTTTTAATTGATACATTTTTATGTATTTTACTCTCTATAGCATTTAAGTGCTAAACTGTTCATGTTTTTCTAATACGACCATATCTGACTGGTTACAGTGTGTCCATCTTTCAAAAGGAATAGTTTGAAAGATTAGTTGATCTTGTTCATTTTGCTCTTTCTAGTTCATTTTGCCCTTTTTAATTCATTTTGCTCTTCTAGTTCATTTAGTTATTGAGCTTGTCAGGAATCTAAGCTTAGCAACGCCATCTCTGGTGATTAAAAGATCTAGACTTATGGTTAAGTAAATAAGGAAAATTCAAGTGGCAAGAGATTGTGCCGGAGAAGCTGCTGACTTCATATTTCTGTG
>JABWIB010007807.1:17956-32293 GCA_016617825.1 Platyplectrum ornatum
GATAGATAGATAGATAGATAGATAGATAGATAGATAGGACATAGATAGATAGATAGGACATAGATAGATAGATAGGACATAGATAGATAGATATGACATAGATAGGTAGGTAGATAGATAGATAGATAGATAGATAGATAGATAGATGTATTAAATACCCTTCACCCTCTCTTATCTCTAATCATCGTATTTGAATAAAATGTGTTCTAATTGTGTACATGATAGTAACTGAAATGTGTACATGAAAGTAACTGAAGTTAACTTGCCCCAATATTAACTTTGCTGCCTCCAGAGTGATCTTTAACCCCTTCCTGCCCTGGGATGTACATGTATGTCCTAGTAAGAAGATCGTTAGTGTGAATGGTTGCATATGTATGGTCGCGCTTTTAACTGTCAACCACAGTGTGACACAGTAGTGATGGCTAATAAACAGCAGCCATCACTACTAAATGCCGGGGACCAATCAGAGTGATCCCGATCGCGGTGATTGTTGTCCATGGCTAGTCAATTCTTATCTAAATAAAAAAAAGTTGTTTCCCAGGTTGGGAAGGGGTTAAAAAAAATCCCTAAATTTTTCAAAGCTTGTGGGTGAAAAAAAAAACGAGCACATACGGAAAAATCTGATCAGATTAGGATCATTCCCAAAATTACTGAAATGCATTTAACAGAGTTACTGCGGTGGGACAATGCACAAACCTATGCGTACACAAAACACTGTGTGAGTATGTTCAGTGCCCTATATAGAGTTCATATTGTTTATAGTTAAATACTTTTAAGGCTCTAGTAAAAGTATTATACATAGGTGAAGCTTATTGCCGGGCCTAATACAGTACATGTATGGAAATATACAAATATTTTGGCACGCTTCTGTTTTGGTCAATGATTTCCAGCCAGCGGATCAGTTTGGGAAAGTGACGGTTTACATAATACATATTTTTACAACAATTGCAACCTTAGATAAATGGTTGTTTTTCAATAACACTGTACAATGTCTCCAGAAGTGGAAAAGCACATGGGACGTTATTTATGTTAAATACTTTAAACACCTTTGACATGTTAAACAATATATGTCATGATTTACTGAGCTTGAAATAAGGGACCTGTCAGTCCCAGCATCACAAATCATGAGATGGAATTGTGGGAGATTTGGCCACTCTGACCACATCACCATGCGCTGGGGAGGAAAGAATATATGTCAGCAATGCACTTTACGGACTAAATTCTGTAGAATCACTATTCCAACTATTCCTATCATTCGAGTTACCACAATACAAAAGCTTGTTTATTTACTAAAAGAAAAACATAAATGTAATAGCAAAAACGAACACACAAATACCAAAAAGAAACATATTTCTCATATGTCCGACTGGTGTCCATTAGTATGACTCTTACATAACATATAGTATTGACTCTTACATAACATATAGTATTGTCTCCATAAGAATAACAATATTAGAAGACAGATAGAGTATAAGATGAAAAATACCCTAGAGACAAACAAAAATTGCTGAGCTGTTGATATTGCTTAACCACGTTCATGTTTTAATGTACAATGTAAAAAGTAAGTAGGGGAGATTTCCGCCGTGTGTTAATTTCCCTAGAGAGAGGATTTTAGCGCCAACAACTACATTTGTGACTCTCCTCGGGGAAAAGAGGCTCACCACTGTTAGGAATGGTAATGCTCTCTGGAAACTCCCAGGATTCCAAGCGTCTCAAAAAGCCACAAAATAAAGACAAATTGCTACACATTCTGCACTGTTAGCCTTTCCGCTGCCTGAGGGTGCAGCTGGCAGTTGTGTTTTCTATGAGTATCTGTGTAACATTGTATGATGTCAGGTGATAATGAGACTCAGGGTTTATTAAATCTCCCAAGGCTGTGTAAATGCAACGTTGGGATCTTCTGTCTGCAGAATTGCACATAAATGATAACAATGGATCCGATTACCTGGATCTGATGGTCACACACACTGTAATATGAGATGTCCTTAGTACTGTACCTCAAGGTAACATGTTTATTGCTCCTATGTGATTAAGGATTATTTTTTTCACTTTGTTAAATCAACCTCCCAACATATTGGGAGTCGAAAACAGGACAAACAAGTCCCGTCCCCGACCCATTCTGACTCCACCCAAGCCCACCCCTTTTGGCGCAGTGATTGTGTGAATTTTAACTTTTAATAAAGAAACTGCAATGCCTACCAGTTTGTCCAGTTATCAGGTATGTGTGCTGGACAGTTGGACAGTCACCCACATGCGAGATTGTCCTGCGGGACAGGTATGGTTAAATGTCTATAGAATGATGCAATATGTTTCTCATTGTTCCTAAGCCCTGCTGCATTTTTCAGCTTACCAGCTGTGATTTGTTCCTTATCATTTAGGAGCCTTTTGCTCTTTGCTCTTTTTGATTTAGCTCATTCTCTTGATTGGGCGTTATGTCTGGTATGTACTGAACACCTTCAGGGACGTTGTGCAGCTGGAGATCGTTAGCAGAGATTTTTGAAAGCCTGTATGTACCCAGCCTCGGACAGTCTGTTGAGAGTAAGATACCATAGAAAGTAATATTTGTACACATTTTCTTTTATAATTGAATATACAGTGCATATAGCAACGCCTTCCTATCTATGTCCAATGCATCTTTCCCTGGGAGAATGGGGGGACGAGGGGAGAGAGAGAGAGGTCCTTAAGGTTTTTAAAAAATTAGTTGCGATTGACCAATAAAGTCTTATTGTCTTGGAATGGAAACAAAAGACACAACATATGCGCCTGTGGATATTTATCATTAGTGCCTTTCATTGCAGTTTACTGTGAAATCATAGAAGATATCTCCAACCATTGGAAGATCAATCAGGTCCCAGGACAGGCCACACGCTATTAGTTTAGAGGGCATTGATCATTAGTTACACTGTGGTATCAGCATTGTTACCCATCTGTCTGAGCATAGAGTGTAACACGCATCAGACCAAGTATAAATCTCATAAATTAAGTCAACCAGCTACAAAGCCTTTATTCCTCTGCCACCTACTGTATCTTCATCAGTCAACTGCGAAGTAGCCTGGCCATTGCTCATCCATGCAGATCATCATCCTAGGTTTAGCGCAGTCTACATATACAATTAAATAGCTGTTATATCCATTTTCCACTGTCTTGAATCTTTTCATGCTTTTCTACATGCCTCATTGGGACTTCAACCTATTTTTTTCCCGCTCATTGCTGCCCATAGCAAGATTGTCAAACCTTAGCCGATTTCAAAGTTTCTGTAGCAAAACATGTCATGCTAGATCATAGAGACAGTGGTACTGCGATGTTGCCAAACACTGGGAGAGATAATATGACTTATCTGAATTCTAATAAATGTATGCAAGTTTTGCCTTGCAGTATTAAGAACTGGTAGAAGATATATTGATTTGCATTAAGCTTTGGGGCATCGTAGTGAAACGTACTCAGGAATATTAAGGCAGAAGATGAGAGTTTTATAATGACCGTGCAGATGTGTGGGAGGACGCAGTATTTCGTGCTGGAGTGTAGGCGTTTAGAAAATCTCAGTCCCTTCATTCTGCTTTCTCTACTATAGCGTTCGACAGAGAATGAATCTGATGTGTTGAAATGTGATGATGTGAAAAAGTGATTATAGGTTTAGGGCAAAAAGTAATCCTCCCTCTACTTTAATTTTACACACACCGTCGTATATTATTTTCTCTAAAGAGAGTAGTGAAATTACCAGCAAAGACGCTCCTTAGATTGCGACGCTCAGCCATCTAGAAATAAGGTGGGAAAATGATTCCCTTTTACCGGAGCTGACAATAGGTTAATAAAGATATGTTGTTTCCCTGCTTCGTGTTGTAAAATGTATTGTTTTGTTTGATGTTTATTAGAGCTTTAGTATTCTGCAGTCAGAGTATCCGTGAGGGGGGTGGTACAATATGTTAAAGCAGTGGTTCCCAAACTGTGTGCCTAGGCTCTTTGTGGTGCCGTGGAATGTTTTTTCTGGTTTGGTACCACGTTGCTAGTGTTACTTTTAATCACAATTTTATGTCTTGTATAGGAGCTACATGCGGTTTGATATCAGTCTGAAGTATTTCTGTCTTTACCTAAATAGTTAGTACACTATTTTAAACTAAAAAACTTAAAAATGGGAAAAAAATTTGTCTTAGGGGTGCCTTGAAATATTTTGGAGACTATAAGGGTGCTATATTGCTATATTGGGTTATGCTCCCCTGCCCAGTCTCATGGCAATTTTTGTTTGGTATGGAGTTTCTTGTTCCTTGTATTTAGAGTGGTCCCATTTTGTCCTTGACTGCACGTCTTTCATTTAAATATAACTAGCACACATTTAATGTGTGAATAGAAGAATGGCTTGACTTATTATACTAGTTTACTATAGGAGCCTGACTTTTTCAAATTTGGCCGCTGAACACTTTTAAATGGAGGAACGGTCCTAACACAGACATCCTGAGTACACATAATGCAACATAGTTAGGGACTCAAATACAGGAGGTGCCATGACACTGGGCAGGAGAGCATAACCCAGTATAGCTATATTGTGACCTACACCTCTTCTTTATGTATATGTTGACACGTAGGGGTATATTTACTAAGCAGCGAGATTGCAGTGAGATTGAAAAGTGGGGATGTTGCCCATAGCAACCAATCAGATTTGAGTTTACATTCTCACGTATGGAAAATTAAACTGAGAGCTTGAATCTGATTGTTTGCCATGGGCAACATCCCCACTTTCCAATCTCACTGCAACCTCACCGCTTAGTAAATATACCCCGTAGTGTTATATAATGTTTGCTATGGAGCGCTGGACTTCATTGTTCCTTGTATTTACACATCTTCCTGGAGTATGTTATAAAAGAGGGGCGAAAGACATGGCCTATTATAGACAGAACAGAAAAGCATTTAAACCTCGTTCAGAAATAAATCTTGTACTACATTACTTTTCTTAGGGTTCTGCTCTCCAGGCCTCCTATGACAATGGCTCCAGCTAAACAAAAGTTGCCAATAAAAAGCATGAAATCATTCCATTCATTTTCACTCAGACAGCATGATAGAAAATTTCTGACACGGCTCTTACAATGATGGCCTAAAAATGAAGGATGGGGCTGAAAAGAGTAAAGAATTAAGCTTTTGAGTTAAACCATGGGGGATTTTTAGAATATTTACTGGCGTATTGGCTCATTGCTTAATCAGATGGCAGAAAGATTTTCACAGTGAGACTTCTTTCATCCTAATTTAAAAGACTATTAACCCAGAGTAAACTATATTCTTAAAGTTTTTTTCCTTGAGGTGATTGACAGTCTACGGTTAGTCATTTCCTGGCTCCAAAACTTTTTTTTTTTTTTTATATTTTCCTACTTCATTATTTTAAATGGAACATAACAGAGTAACAAGGGCAAATCATTGCCCGGAAGATACAATATTTTATTCATCTGTTTTGTTAAGGGTATGATCAGAGTTGCCAAAGTCTATTTAACACCAGAGTTAACAAAGTCTTTTTTTATTTTATTTTTCTTTACTATTAACTATCAATCTTTTAACAGTATGAAGCAATATTTATCTTCATTGACCATGTGACAGTCATTACAGAGGACAGATTTAGGTTACGTTGCCCCACAGGGAAAATAAACGTGATATCATTTACAGCATGTATTTCCATAAGAGTTCTGCTTTAAAGGAGGACTGCACTGAATTAGTGCTGTATCTTAAACCTGGATTTAAATGAAATAAAAATGGAACATAAAAAAATATGGCTGCAGTATTCACCTTAGAATTTGACTCGCATGACATTTGCAGATGCCTCCTAAATATCTACTGCACTTAATCAATGTGTCAAAAGACATGGGTAAAGGAGAGAATTTCTCTCTGCTAAAATGTAAAATATACCCCCCTAATAAATCTTAAGGCTATTTACCATAAAATGAAATAGAAATGGCATTTACAGATGTCTTCCTTCTATTTCTATCGGATGTTGTGAATATTTATTATGGGGGATAACATCCCAGAGGCTTCTTTGATACTTAAAGAATATATGTCATGCAGACAATATTCAAACTGTGACATATTTATATAATTTTAGGAAAAGCCAGGTGAGAGTCTTTTATTCAAAAAAGCATTATAAATCATCTTAGATATAATCACTGTATATACGCAAAAAAAATCTACACCCCCAGCATAATATGCAATCACTCACATCAGAGTAAATAAAATCAGAAAATCCAGTGATGTTGCGACTATTATGTTAAAGAATAGGACTTGTGTGTCTCCTATTGTTTTATGCTAAGATTGGAGAATTTCTATAAGCTGGTAATGCCCCGCAGAAGTGAAATCTGCTTAGCACTATTTTGTTGCAGTTAATGACTGCACAGTTGGGGCTTTCCTCTAGGTGGGCCAGCACTGGATAACACAATCATTTCCCAAGGCTTCTCCAGAAGACGAATAACACAGAGGTTTGTGGTTTAACATTACCAGGGAAAAGAGAAATGCAGAAACTGAAAAGAAAGAATCAAGGACATACTCTATATTCACATTGCATAGTATTAAGCTCGTCTGTGTCATCTGCTGTGTACTGCACAGGCCAGTCAACGGTCTGTTACACAAGCTATGTACATTCTGCCTAGGATGCAAACATGACTAATTACTGATATTATAATTGAGTACACAGTATAGCTATGGTACTTTTTTAATGAGCCATTGATTTTGTAACACTTCAGCTGACCATACAAATTAGAGGGCGCATACAGTGGGGCATCTAACGGATTAGGGAATGACTGTAAGGAATAGGTATATACTTTACTGGTGATTACTGGTGGTAATAAGGTAGATGATTGTGGAGAATGTGAGACAAAAAGGACTAGGGGATGATTATTGAGGAGATCAATCCCTGGGGATGATGATTATGATGATTCTTTTTCTTCTTATTATTTTTATTATTACTATTATTCTTATACCCAATATATACATGAATGCTTTACAAATAGAATTATTGGTATATTATTCCCCATTCACACTGCCCCAAAAACCTGGGTATTGCCGGGTTCTGTTCACCCAGATCATGGCTTAGACACAGGACTTTCGCAGAGTTATCTCCATGTCTGATACAGGTAGCCTCCAGAGAGAACAGTGCTGTGTATTTTCAACGCGGCTCTCAAAGAAAGGACCTCCCCTGCTATTCAACATGGTTTTACCCATTTGCTTGGAAGTTTAGTAGTATGCAAGTCTGGATCCAGTCCACTGTGATAATTTCTAATTTACACCTGTTGATTATTAGCTGCTAATCCATAATTGATTACTTATGATGACAATACTAATGATGATGAGACACTGGTACAAATTATAAAAATTCAGCATGATTACGAGGCATTAATTTTGGCTAAATAACTTATAACTCTCTATATAAATATATAAATAGTTCCCCTGTTCCCTTTATGCTACTAATAACACAAGTGTTCCTCTCATGTGGTAGGTGTATGTTAGTAGCTCACTTCTAATCATATTCGCAGGGCTGGTATTCTCACGCAGCCAATCCCCAGTTAAGTCTATCTTTCATTTCATTTTTTTCCTTAAGCTTTGCAGATTCAAGTGACTTTTCCATTAGATTTCAGGCAAAAACGTGCTTTTCAGTTGAGTCTTATGAGCTTTACAGAATAAGCTTCAGGCATTGGAAATGTATGTTTCAGTCTGGAGAAAGGAACATTCAGAAAGTGCATAATTAATATGAAAGGCTAGAAAGTAATTTGCTTTAAAAGTTAAGAGACTGGGATAGCTACGGTGTGTAATGCAGTGAAAGATACTGGTAACATGACATGATTGCTGCACTATAACGTCAGTTCCATGACAAAATTACAAATGGACACGTTTAGACCTGATTTCCCACTATTTCTGTGCATTATATGTGGATCATGACCATATTTCCATATTGCACAAGCATACGAATCAGTACCAGCAGTGACCCCATACACTGCTGGTGGGATGAGAATAGGAGGAGAAGGGAGAGAAATGTTCATTTGTCATCCCATTCACTTAATAAATATTTGAACCAGAGGTTTTCACACTGTGCGGTGCTGCCTGAGGTGGTGCAACACTATTACTGGGGTGTCGGCAAATAAAGGACCGGAGGAAAGCAGAGTGCAGGTATGCTTTCTGTAATTAAGAATATACTATTAATGAATAAAAATATAATAAGATGAGGCAACACAGGAGGAGATGATGGATAGGGGGACAACACAGGAGGAGATGATGGGTAGGAGGCAACAAAGAAGGGCATGATGGGGAGGGGAACAACATAGGGGGAGATAATGAGAAGGGGACAACACAGGAGGAGATGATGATGAGGAGGAGGAGAACACAGAAGGTGATGATGGGGAGGGGGGCAACACAGGAGGGGTGTGCTAGCAATTTCAGTTTTTGGACCATATCTCCTATGATGTTTTTGAGTGAGCATATGCAATTTACCCAGTCTAGACAGTAGCTTTCTGTTAATTGATCCCAATGAACCAGTGATGTCTGAAGTCCGGTAGCTGTTAATAAAGGAACGTCATGAAATGAAACACAATACTGATCATTGATTCCGTTATTAGCAGCTGGATATACCGGACTGGATGAGCTAAAAAAAAATTGTGTGTTACTCTTTTGGATTGGATATGCAAGAAGGAAATCATCAATGATCAATTCCCAGTCCAGCCCTCCTTGACTGGCTTTTAATTTCAATTTTGGCAAAATATCAAGAAGAAGAATAGTGTGTGGGCATAAACTATTTTTTTAGGTACAATAAAATACAACAGATGAAACAAATCTACATTTTATTAATTAACCAATAATTGTGTGTGGCTCTAATATTGGGGACCTTTCACAAAGCAAAAAATTGCCAAATGTCAGAAGAAAGTTAAAAGGGGTCCATGAAGTGTATCAGATGACCCATCATTGCCTGAAAAATATGTTGGAATATCAAATTTTTGTTCCTATTCTGACATCAATTCATATGAAATCTTTTCATCTTAATCAGCTGAATCGGTTGACTGTTGATCTATGGAGTGACTTATTAAACATGACTTCACAATCTGATACAGAGGTGATAGCTAAAAGTTCATATTTTCACATTATAAAACTGATGGAGATTATCATCCTTCCTCCTGCTCCTAACTGCTTTCAGTAATTGCAGATGTTTAATATTACACTGATCAAGGGCAAAAAGATCAGAATACTTACTCGAGAGGTTACGTTGGAAGTCAAGTTTAATTTGCTAGTCTAAAACATGGAAATGACTTACTGTTTGAAAGCAGTATGTGGCACCTTTGTGCCTTATCATAAAACAGGGTCTTGTGTTCCGCTTTATATCAGATCGAAACGAAATATCACTCCAAGGGCTTAATGTATTTGAAACAGAGTATAATTGAAAATGAAGCAGATTTTTTTTGTTCCTTAGAATAACTGTTATTGGCAACTTTAGTAACAATGCAAGAAATGACTTGTAAGAGCTTTAAACACTTTCAAAATGAATTTGGTAGACGATGTTTACTGCTGCTCCTGCTTCCCCGTAGAGCTGATTTGCTGTTACTGAAATGAGCCCCTGGTTTTCCAGCAAGTCACCTTATCCAGCTGGCACTTAACGTGTATTTTTGAGTAGAGAAAATGATTTAAAAACACAGGCAAATAATTTTTATCAAATATATAAACACAGTGAGCCTTTTCCATAAAATAAAAACGCCATAGAAATCAGAGTCACACAATGGTAAAGAAGGGGTTCTCAAGCAGGGGCACTAGTACTACTGGTGGTACTCAGACCTTTATCAAGTGGTACTTGGCGGAATGGGCAAACTTATATGGAGGCATCATAAGTATCAATATAATATCAACGCCTGCCATATTGAATCAAATATAACTAAAACAAAAAATATGTAAAATAGAATAAAATAAAACAAAAATAAAACAAATTTGTAAAACAGTAATAATAATAATAATAATAATAATAATAACAATAATAATAAACAAATAAAAAACATATACTGGTATATATACTATATATATATATATATATATATATATATATATATATATATATATATATATATACAAAATGCAGTCTTCATAAAAATCAATTTATAAGCTAATACAGAGCAGGTGCTAGAAAAGCCAGCTTGGACAACTATGCCTACATAATCAGATCATGTGATTGGATCACCTGATCACCCCAATTAGTTTTTTCTTTTAAATAATTCAGCTCTTATTAAAAAAAAAGAAACATTTAATTCGCTTCACATACCTTTCATTTGGCTGCCCCTACTTTAATCACACCTACCGGCCTGGAAGTGTGGTCTTGTCTTTAGTGCATACGTAATTCCATAAACCATCTAGATCTTAAATATTTTATCTTTGCATGGCATTGTGTTGACCAACAATTCGTTCAACATGCTTTAGCTTTGCTTTCTCTAGACCAGGCTGTCAGAAATATCCATCTGCTAATTTGCATTGCATAGTCAGCATTACCAATCGTAATAAAGGTACATACCAGGAGAACCATTAACTTGTATGTATGACCTAGTAACAGTATTTGACAGCATATAAAAACCACATGACCCATCTAATCTGCCCACTCCGTCCTTCCATCATCCTTATGTGAACTTAACTGGATTTTCCCTGGAGCCACTCATCACTGACACTAGTACCACTGCCCTGAAACAACAGCTAAATTCACAAGGCTGACAATTAACCTACCAGCATAGTTATGGAGTGTAGAAGATATCTGGAGTACAAGGAAAAACCCCAAATAGATATGGAGAGAACATATAAGCTCCACACAGATGAGATCTTGTCCAGGAATCGAACTTATAACCTCAGTACGGTGAGGCACATCTATATATTTTTTTTAATCTGATCTTGGACTGGTCTATAGCGAAATGAGCATTTAAGTGGAGGCTAATACTACTCAACAGTGTAAGCATGCTTGGGATAAATATAAGGGTATTCTGAGTCTCAAACAAAATAGCGATTAAATTTGGGTTGGTATAGTTTTAAATACACAATGGGGCAGACAGGATGGGCCATGTGGCTCTTATCTGCCGTCACTTTCTATGTTTTTATGTTTCTATGTAACTGTAAATTAACTGTATTTGCTAAAGTCATAACTTTATGATACTACAGTAATGCTCTTAATATTAACTCATGAACTCTTAATTCTATGACAAATAAGCAGAAATATTTTTAAAAAAATTGCATAAATAAATACATACTGTTTGTATATATATATGTACACACACACACACACACACGTGGGATAAATAAATCAAATAAATCAACAACAGGTTCTATACCCAACGGCTTCGGCCAAGCACCGCCCTTACCCCTTTGTCCATTAACCTTTATAATTGCTGAAGTAGATCAGAACTAATGAGATTATGAAATACATAAATACATTTATGTAAATGTTAATTAGATAATAAAGATTATTTATTCTGTGGTTAAAGGTTATTCTGCGCTTGCACAGTACTGCAGAGAGTCCCGGCTGGAAGCTGGACAGAGATGAGTGCCCATAATTTGTGCGCAGACTGCATTCATTGGCAACATTAGAAAGCGGTTCTGTAGATCCAGTGAGACACACACACACACACACACACACACACACACACACACATATATATATATATATATATATATATATATATATATATATATATAATATGTATTTTGTATATAGGATGTATTTTTTTAATTTATTTAGTTATTTATTTTTAAATATAATTAATATGTAATTTAGTTGGTGTTATTTTGGTGGAAAAAATATAGTCATTCATTAAGGATTAATTTTAGTTATTTCATGAATTTTTTCTATTTTGCACTCAGTTTTTTCAGTATGTAAATCTGCTGGAAACATCCTTCTGCTACCATGCATTGCATAATCAGCTTTTTTACCAATCATTATAAAAATAAATACCAGGAGAATCATCCACTTTTACACGTGTTCGTATAAAACTATTTCTTTTTTCGACCCAACCTACCCCTCTGTGCTGGCACATTCAGTTTAGGGAGAATAAACTGGAGAGGTTACAATTTCAATTAAGTAATTAAATGATCTGGAAAATTTGAAATTACAGGGTATATTGGCCACCCCAGTAACAATAACTGTCCCAGTTACCAATACACTGTTATCAATCAGAATCACTTCAATTACCTCTCACAGTTTCCCAAAACTTCTTTTTTTATAGTTGTTAAATTAAGGGAAAAGTTTTAGGACAGGAATTTGTTGAATATGTTTCAGGAATGGTCTTTTGAGCCTAGTAAGAAGATTATATAAAAAATAAAAAACCATAAAAATGCCTTGCAAATAAATGTGATAAGTAGCCAAGCTCATAATATCAACAATTGTAGGTTTTGATAAAACACCTGCATTGTTATCTGCTGTCAATGGAGTGATTCCGAGGTTTACCAGATTATTGTTCTACCTCCTAGCTGAAACAAAGCTGTGGAAGCAGAAGGAGATAAATACAAGAAAACAAATTACATAAGTAGGCGATGGATTTTGTCAGCAACTGATTTGTAAAAGAGAAGCATTTTAAGTATTTTTATTAATAATATTGGACAAGATCCAGACTGAGTAATAAGCACACTCTATGCCATACGATTCAGACATGCATAAAGATCCAGAACCCATATTTACTAAACTGGTGGAGATGTTGCTCATAGCAACCAATCAGATGTTAGCTCTCACTTTTTTATTACATACTAGAGAATGTAAGCTAGATTCTGATTGGTAGCTTAGGGCAAAATCTCCACTTTTCTATTCCCTCAATTTCAGGGCTGGAAGTGGGGGTGTATGCCATACTGGCACTTCTCCCACTGATGTAATAGAAAAATGAAAAATTTCCATTGACTTCTATTATTTTCTATCTTTCCATACCGTCTCTTCTGTATGTCCATACCACCACTTCTAAATTTCCTCTTCGACCGCTGCTCAGTTTTGTAAATATAGGCCCTTGTCTCTCTTGGTGCAGCAGGAAGGAGTTGTGTGAATACTTGTCGTATGCTCGCTGAGGGGGTATGGAAATAGATCTGTAAGGGCTAAGCACCATATAGCTTTCCTGGCCACATTGCTTTAAAGTATGGGGGCTGTGGGAAGTGTTCTCGGATGCCAGTACACATGGGGGGCTTTTCCCCATACACATGGTGGGAATCTGTATAATATACGGTTACAGTATTTTAACACCATTTTTAGTGGCCACACACTATGCGATTTTCAGCCCAAATCCAAGGTAATCATGGATTTGGGCTACAATAATTGTAGTGGATGGCCAGCCTAAGGGATTGAAGTTGGATCTCTGTAAGGGAGTAGTTTAGCTGTACCTCTCTAGATTTTCAAACTTTGAAGAAATGGGACATTTCATTTCCTTTACTTTCCAGAGTCTATGTTTTATTATACAGTTCCTCCTTTGAACCGCAGAAAGTTTGATTGAAATTCTTACAATATAAGCCCTCAATGCTGCAACCCATTCATAATTTACTTTTCCCATTCTGACAATATTTGAAGGGGAAACATAAATATTTGACAAAGAAAGTATACAAAGTCTTCTCCATTTGATGGAAGAACATGCCATTATGTATCCATTTTTGAAATGACACAAATCCTTTATAGTGCAATGATGCAAGGATTACCTTATCTGCAGGCCTACTTAAAGGATATTGTATTATTATAGTGCCACAAAAACGCGAGCTGTTTTACATATCTTTATACTAACATTTTACTCTTGAATGAATTTGCATGGGGATCTGCGAGAAATCTAGAATTGAAATGAGCAGGTGTTGAGCATACAATAATCTCTTTACGATGATTAATGTGTAAAAATGTGATATTAAAAATCCCCTGACACTATTACGCACTTAACCTTGAACCAGAATACAAAATCTAAATTTCAAAATAATTTTTCCGAGGCTGATTTATAAATGACATCTCTGAAATTTATTTGCTATTATGGAGTCTTCCTTGTAGTAGATTTTTCACTTTAAATGCAAAACAGGTACAAGAACTTGTGTATACAAATAGCTTGTTTCTATGGACATGAGAATGAAGTGATATACCTGCTTCAGACAACAATGGAGATGCTATAAGTGATTATAAGTATGGGGGGGAGAAGCGGGTTATTTGTTTCCCAATGAATGGTGATTCATTTGCCCAATATGTAAAGTAGAGATAAAAGAATTTCCCTAGGGGACTATGCATAACTCTTGTCTAATAGGTGTATATTATACCAATCAGGTTACAAATGAGATTGAAATGACTCAAACAATAGAAGCCTTTTTTACATTATACTGATTATATATATATATATATATATATATATATATATA
>JABWIB010007811.1:0-11015 GCA_016617825.1 Platyplectrum ornatum
ACAGTGTCCAGTTCCCAGAGACATCCCTGTATATGCTGTAAGTGTAGTAGATGGCCAGTTCTCACCTCCGCCAAGCGCTGGGTACCACACGGAGCTTCCCCAATGAAGGGCGGCTTCACTTTCTGCTCTCCTGATTGGTGGCTCGTAGCCGGCGGGGTGGAGTCAAAGTTATAAATAACAGCAACCACAACGCTTCCTATTCATTCTACTTACGTGAGGCCGCGCTGTGGGTGTCAGACGGGCAGTGACGTCATACATCCTGGTACTTTGTGCGTCCTTTTCTTGACGATCATGGCTGCCTGCGAGACGAGGGGGAAGCCGGGGAGCGCCTGCTTGTTACTGCTTCTCTCAGCCCTGCTCCGCTCGTCCGCTGTCAGGGCGGATGTCACAGTCATAAACTCCAGTAAGTGTACACGGTGCCGGCTTATACGTGTGGAGGGCACTGATTTCTGGGGTAGGAGGGGGAACTGTCATCTGACTACATTTCCCATGATGCTCCTGGTCTGGTTATAGAATAGTATTTGTGTTCCTCAGGAATCATTCGTGGCAAAACCCGTGTTCGAGACGATTGTCAGTGTTTCCACATGCCCTTCCCAGTGCTTCTCTATATATGTGTGTGTGTAGCCTTGTGTAGTCTTCATAGCTGGTGACACTAGTCTAATGTGCATAATCCATTATTGGTAAAGCTGACAGTATATGTAGAGCAAGGAAACTGCGTAATGCTGGTACATTGTGTGTAGCTTTATGTGATCTTTTGGGCATACAGTGTGACCAAGGTAATGAAGCTTTTATTACTAGGACTAACTGCAATTTAGTCAGTGTAAAGCTATATATATATATATATATATATATATGTGTGTGTGTGTGTATATGTATATATATGTGTATATATATATATGTATATATATCTTCATTTCTGAATAATACATATTTATATTGCCAGCATAGGTACTGTGTATTTGTAGTGGGGTAAATGTATGATGACGTCATTCTCATTCAGAACTTGCTTATAGAGACGGATGTGATGTTAGATAAGAGCCGTCCTGGTAAGTGAATGCTCATGGCTTGTGAAATAAGAATGGGACTCAGGATGGTAACTTGATTTCTTTATATTTTCTACCCATTTGTTTACATTGCAATACAGTGTGGGGCATATTTCATACAAAGACTCAATACTGTGCTTGTGAGCCGCCAATGTTACAATGTAGTCATCATCTTATCTGCTATAATTCCTTCATTTAAGCCTTTACCATCTCTTCTTCCAGGACAATATTGTGCGCTGTCCTTATTATACATAGTGTAAAGGCTTATCTTATCCCCCACTGCTCTCAATATACAGCATCCACTATGTTAGTTTTGGGCAGCGGTCTCATGGTAAATGGCTGGATTGTTCTGGCCCCCAAGTCATCCAGGTACAAGGTACATTTCTTGTAGATGTCGGAGTCATAGCTGTATCTGTTGCTATAAATTCAATCAGCAGAATACAACTATATTGTGTACAAGGTTGAAAGTGATCTCTGTATATGTCTCTACACCACCCTGAATGCCAGTCATTTGTTTACTGGCTCCTTAACGTTTGAGTATAATTCATTCAGACTTATATTTTAATAACTATGAAGGTATAAAAATGATCCATTGTTTATCTGTTCATGACTGTGACAGAAAAGTAGTTCTGTTAATTCCGAGCGTATACACAGTACAAATGAGATTAAAGTCCAAGAGTATTGTCATGGGAATTTATTGACTCCATAACTTAAATGGAATGTGTTATCAACTGTAAAACACACACACCCCTGTTCTCTTTATTCATTCTTATTCTTGGGGTCTGCTACAGGATTACTAGCAGGCGCATGTGGATCCAGTGAGGCTATAGCACCTGAACCTCATTGTTTCTATCCCCGTCCACAGTTATTTCCGAAGCTGCTGGTATTGGAGGGTANCGACTGCGGCATTTGCAGGAAACTGGGTGTTTCTAAGCACAGAACAGTGAAATCCTATTCTTATTATAGAAATACCAAACCTGTCTATTTCCATGTTCATTTGTGCGGTTGTCAGGTAACATGAAGTGTACATGTGTATAGACAATGCTGTCATTGAAAGGTAAATATGCACCATTCTACGTAGGGTTAGGCTACTATGAAACTATGCAGTATAACCGGTACTGCCTGACTAAGGCTTATTTAGGTGTAATAGTTTGCAATTATACTGAATATTAAATGTACGTAACATTCTAAATTAGATTGCTCCATTGGCGCCTCTTTAGGGTGTAGCTTTTAAATATCTATTTACATAAATTTGCATAAAACCTTTATTAAGCTGACTGCAAGTTGCTTTTTTTTAGCTTTAGTTATTTTCTAACTGTAATACTTTCCTTTTTTTCAGTGTTGGATCTATAGGGATTGAAAATATTATATTCTAAAAGTTTAACTTCTATATTGGTGTCTGAATGCAGTATACAATGAATGCTGGCCTGACCTTTACTGTGCAGGTACCTCCCTCACACATAGTTCTGGCACTTCCCAGTGTAGTGGGTAGGCATAAAACTATTGGGTCAGTCACACCTTTCTCTGTCTGATGAAATAATTATTTAAAGCCTCTGAAAACTGTAACACGTTCGTCTCTCAAATGAAGGACACTGGATTAGAGTGGCAGAATGCTCTGTAGTGTTCATGCAGTGCATGTAGAAAATCTAGTGTTAATTGCTTTTTGATGTGCTGTATCATATGTTACTACCGTGTTTCCCCGATAAGACACTGTCTTATTTTTTTTTTGGTTCAAAAAACACCATAGGGCTTATTTTCGGGGTAGGTCTTATTTTAATTAACATTGACAAAGATTTCTATAAACAGTCCTGCTTTTATACCCATCATGCCCCCCAGTCCTGCTTTTATACCCATCATGCCCCCCAGTCCTGGGGAATTCACTAGGGCTTATTTTCAGGGTAGGGTTTATTTTTGGGGTAGGGCTTATTTTCGGGATATGGCTTATTTTGGACTGTTTTGCAAAAATTGGGGTAGGTCTTATTTTCGGGGAAACACGGTATGCCTGCTTTTACTTGGCTTTCTGGTTGTGTCTGGAGTAATGTGGGTATTGTTTGTGTGCAAAATATTCTGGTAGGTAAGTAAATTAGTCCATATGATAAACAAATGGACTGTAGACGTTTAGACGTCACATGCTGTGTAACTCTGTGCAGTGTCTGAGCCTGGATCCTAAGCATGTCCATTGATGTTGTTAATTACAGTTGGTCTGTTAGATATTTTGATAAATGTGCTTAGCAATGGTGTCATGCTCATTGTGAGGCCACAGCGGAGTCTGACGAGATCTGGCTGCTTGGCTAATGAGCAGGATGGCTTTTGCATTGTAAATGAATGCTTTGTGCAACGTGTATGGCAGGATGTCTCCTTATAATATATAATGTAGTATGGTAATAACGGTGGATATGATTTGGCCACATACATTGCGTAGACATGTGTTTTTGTCATGTCAGGAAGTTCCGCAGTTAGACATGTGTTACCACAAGCAGAAAGAACAAAGAGGGAAGTGAATGTCCCAAATAAAGTTCCACTTTTTTAGCTTTGTTTCTAATGTGAGATTACTGGTTCCCCTTATAAAACACCAATTGTGTGTGTATCTATATTATATCTCATTTAATCTTCATCTGTTATTTGTTTTAATATACATACATAAGTGTATTGTTATATTATGTTTTGTAGTATATTGTAGGTTTGTTAGGTTTATTTTGCAAGCGGGTCTAATAGGGTGTTTGCTGAGGTAAAGCGAGGAGTTTGTTCCAGACGGGGTCGCCCTTTTCAGGCCGCTACCCCGTGTTGCTCACTGTAGGGATTCCTAGTACTGTCCAGATTGAGGGCTGAATAGGGTGAGTTTCACCCTGTAATTGTACAGACATCATCGCTGGAACTAAACATACCTGAAGACTGGTGTATTATGGGTAGCATATGTTATTAATTGTGTACGGCACATGGCAATTTGCTGTTTTGATTAAAAGTTTAGTACATTTCTATTGCTTTCATTCTGTGCTCCTTGTGGGTGGAGGTTGTACACATTCTAGGTGTATTATACTTTTTGATGGGGAGGAATACATTGGTTAGTTTTGTCTTTACATTCTCAGCAGGCCATTATAGATTAGTGACTGCAGTGTTCTATGCATGTACGTGGTTTTATCTCTCAAACCAGCTATTAGATATAGAAAAAGACTTTATTAATGCATTGTAAATATTTACTATTTACTAACCTCTGTAACAATGAAAAAGCCCTGGCACACTGCTTATGTATAGTAAACACATTGGGTTTCTTATTGTTTAGATTGTATCCACCTACATTAAAGTCTGATTAAACGAATTCTAATGGGTGGGTGAAATGAATGATGTCCTTGCAGCCATGTTTCTGTGTAAACAAGACTTTTGTAGCCGTGGTTCTTTTCCCCATTGATTGTCATGGAGGGGGGTCCTGATCTAGAGTTTGGAAGTAAGTAAAAACCAATCATTAAACTGCATGAGGCAAGTATACATTGCGAAAACAACAGCTCTAATTTACAAATGAAACATAAAACTTTGCCATTAAGTTCTGTTTGTAAAAACTACGCTTGCACCTAAGAAAAGGTTTTAGTGCAACTCTGGATCAGCCCGATATGTTCAGCAAGCACATATGGGAATGATTTCTTGTATACTTCTGATGATGTCATGTGTGTTTAAGGCTACACTATAACTGTTTTATAGTGTACAGACCATGAGATATGCATGAATGATCTCTATACACATAAATATTGCGTAAACAGATGGAAACGGTAATGCACAATATCCTGCTCAGCTGCGTTGCCTAATGTCTCTATGCACAGGTATTTTGTCATGTTTTCCATAGGGTGCTCTTTCTGCTTATGTTTCTCACCTGTGACACAGGTAATAGGGCTTGAACAGCTGCGTATAGGCCTACATAGTTTGATCCCATTTTTGGCCTTTTGAAAGGCAAATAGTTGTCTTAGATCAAACCATGGTGCATGTTTTAGAAGTCTGATTGATTTTGATTTGGCAGATTAAACATCTGAGATGTCTGAATATTGCTGTTCATCTGGAAGGTGTCACTCTGAAGCCAGTATTAGAAAAAGCATGATTATATATTAAAAGTCCAGTATTTGTTCATCTTATTTTTCTTGATAAATATATTTTAATGACATTTTGTTACAGAAGTTGTTGTTCTGTAATTTAAACATCTCTCCCATATTTAGTGAACTTTTAAAGTTCGTTCTGATCTTCAGCCTAAAGGTTGCTTATGTTTTCAGATGTAAGCCTTACTGTGGCTTCAGATTTTTATAGAATAGCACCCTTGTTCATTTTGGAAATGTACAGCTTCTATTGATTATTGTATGCACTTTTCTGCCCACAGATGCAAGTTATGCATGTCAAAGCTCTTTCAAGGAAGTTAATGTTTGCTTGGTAATGAAAACTTACACAATGCGTCTTTCTAGACATACGTGGCAACATATATGCAGTGTGTAGACAATTTGCTGCTTGTTACCGAAAAAAGCCCAAGCTTAGCGCACCCTTGGGTCTTTAAGGTCAACATATACATTGTAATTGTACTGTTTTCACTGGATGACCAGTATATTTCTTCTGTTATTGCACAAGTCGTGTGTTTTGTCATCTGGCTTTTCAAAGAACTCTCCATATGACAAATGTCATATGTCATTTTATTAGAATGGGTGAAGTGTTTATTTTAATGGGAAACAAATATTTTGGCATTTTTTTAAAAACAGTTATACAAATCTATCTTTAAATTTGAAATTATTAGAAATACAAATTCCAAAAAAAGTTCTTTTTTTTTTTTTGCTTGATCTATATTTCCTATATTTCTCTGTTGCCACTAAAATGCAAGTCCTTACTTTATTTCCTTTTACGGAGTTACTATATTTGAGCAACCATTTCATTCATTTCAAGCTTGACATTATAAGCTATGACTACTTCATGGATTTTAATTTAAGGATAGTCTTTCTGTTAAACATTACTTATGACCTTAATCAGAGATTCTTGACTGTAGCGTCAAAGGTGCAAAGCCTTGACATCCTTATAGATCAAAACTCATAGTGTTTTGTTTTTACCTTGTAGGTACCTCGGCAACAAACACAGATCCTTCAGACCCGCCTGAGGTGATTCCTGTCAGCTCTACAGTAAAAAATCTCCCTACTACTATCAACAAAGATGTTGGTGAGATTCAAGCTAATTTAAACGCCACAACATTAACCACTTTTAAAAATGTTGCACAAAATGACAGTAAGCTGCATACCAGTGCTGACCACAATGTGAAAAATGAGAGCACAATAGATAAGGGTGAAGACCTGACCACGGCACAGAAGAGCACTGTGATAAAGGAAGCTGATAAAAGTACAGTGCAAATGGACGCCGCTGACAGCACTGCACAAAAGGATAGCACTGCTGATAGAACTGTACAGAAGGATATCACTGCACAAAATGACTTAACAGCCAGCACTGTGCACATGGACAGCTCTTTACAGAATAATGAGGCAGAATCCGTAACAGATAAGAAATCATACACGGTTACTTCATCTGCACTTCTCACCAAACTTGTAAACCTTAAAACATCAACTGATGCCGAAGCATCCGAAGAGCCAACCATAGAAGACAACCTCCTCTTTGATGACAAAGAGACAGTTATTACAACTCAACCATCTCAAGATGAACGCGATGAAGATGATTATTCAGATGACTATGAGACCTCTAAAAGCAAGAACGATGGAAGCGACGACACACTTCCTGAAATACATAGCAAGGACTTTGTTGATCAGGATTATGATGGTGATTCAAATGACTATGAAATAAAACCAAGTAGCAATGATGATGAAGACAGTCATTTCTTTTTTCACTTGGTAGTAATAGGATTTATAATTGCGGTACTTTACATTGCTTACCACAATAAACGTAAGGTAAGTGTCTTTCTGCTAATGAATCACGTTAGCCTTCATTTAAACAAATTCAGAAATTATAGAATTTTGTATGAAAGTGACTTAATAGTGACCCAAGACTTTTAATAGGCTTTTTGGAAGAGGCAAAAATGTCTTATTTTTGTAAACCTGTTTGATTAAACAAACAAACAAGTATGTACAGAACATGTTGCTTTAGAATAATAGTCCAACCTGATTATTACAGTTCCTTTGTTAAATGTAGTTAAGTTGGTTACACGACCAATATTGTTGGGTTACCAAGAATGACTGTGTTTAGCGTTATATTGGTTATATTTCCTATGCTTTAATGTGTTTGTGTTTTCTTTACAGATATTCCTCTTGGTACAGAAGAGAAGGTGGCGGGACGGTCTGTGCTCAAAGAATGCAGGTTATCGTCGTCTGGATCAGAATGTGAATGAAGCAATGCCTTCCCTTAAAATGACCAAGAACTATGTTTTTTGAAAGACTTTAAAAAAAAAAAAATCTCTCTATATATACATATATATATCTTTTTTTAGGCAATTGCTAAAATATTTTTGAATGATCAAATAGCTGATATTAAAGATTTTTTTTAAATAACCATTTAAGAGTACAAAAATTTAGTATCTTGTTCAGTCTGGACACTCTTTTCTTTAAAGCTGTAAATGCATTTATTTTATTTTCATCTGGTGATTTAAAGTAATAGCGTCTTAGCTATGGAAGTATTGACTTTTTCGTATTTATTATACCTGTAAGATAATTTGCACATATGCTGCATGGATGATATTTTTATAATGAGCACTGAAAATATTGTAAAACACAAATTACCTCTTTACCTCTTTAATTTAAACATCATTCACTGCCTAAAAGTGCTTGTATAAGATTTAAAAATAGTATGGCTTTAGAATAGGCTTACACGATGATAGTGTTTCTTATAGATTGATGTTTATAAAAGAGACAGTAAAAAGTGGGTTTCTTTTCATAATAAGTTTCATTTCCAGAGTATGCAAGCTTCATTATTTCAGGGAAAAAGTGAACATTGCTCCTTAAATACATACAGCCGACATTTAGCGGACTGCTGTATCTATTTAGGAAAACTGACTTTCACAAAGGCAAATTCATCATGTTCATCTGTGTACAGTCAGCTAGGTGCTTATTGGTCACCTTTATATTTATATAATGTTATTGGTAAGTTATTTAGTTATCTGATTATTGTTGATCAGACATTTATTCTGCCCACACACTAGAGTGCTGCTTATTCTGACCATCCAATTTTTGAGTGATCGGACCAATAATCACGGTAGTGTAGAGGCAGATAAAGCAGTCATAACAAGCTAGGTTCTATTATCTGATTGTTTATAATTTGATTGATATTGGACCCTAGCTAGCTAAGGATATTTTGAAGTGCCAGGTGATACAATGTCATGTATACTTCCACTTGCTGACTTATTGTCTGAGGTCCAACAACGCTTCCGGTCAGCAGCATCCACTTTATATGTAGGGTTAAATTCTGTTTGCTAGTACCAAAAGTGCACTTAATAAATCATTGACAAGTGGCTAGTACGTGATGCATCTACTGAAATTGACAGGAGGCCCAGCTAATCTGTGCAGAGACTGCAGCCAGCCAGTAGTACACTTAGGCTATGGATATGTTACCCAACACACACATTTACACTGCCTAACACTCCGTTTTAACTTCTGCATTAGATCGTATCAGCTGACTTCTGACTGAACCGGCTCTAAAAACACAAACATGGACCTTCAGACAATTAATTGGTACAGTTTTTTAAATATAAAAAATACACTTGATTCTGAAAATGCTAATGACTTGCTGTATTGTGTTTTAACGTGGTTCAGCTACATATTTATAAGTCTTGTATGCCTATTAATGAGCTCATTCAGAAACAATTATAAATGGTTGGTCCGTGAGGCCAAGCCAAGCTGACTTGGTGCTTTAGGGTGTTGAACTTCTCCATACTGCACTCACAAAGTGGCATTTAAAGTCGTTTTTATAGTTTTTGACTGCCTAGTAACAGACAGCGAGAGGGACTCTTCCTGCAGTATTTCGTTTGATAGTTCTGTTTAATTAGGTTTTCAATTGCTGATAGTGACTGCTGGAAGCTTGTACATTTTATTTGTTGTGTTCAAACACCTCTTCAGTATACGCTTGTATAAATAACCTTGTGCCAACACAAGCTGGCTTTTCAAACTAAGTATTTATTTTTTTTGAGGTGGTATTTTGAAACATCGGTTTACGGTTAACAAAATGCATAATAGAAAGAATCTGCACGCTGATTTAGCAAGTGGATGGAAGATCAGTGGTTATAAAGGTTTTTATTTTACAACGTATTTATCCATTGGTGATAACTTCATCTCTGTCAAATAATCATGTAATGTCCCTCTTATGCTGGCCATACACCTGTGCGATGATGCAATGTGCAGTCCCACCGGTCACACACATCGCTGAATCTTGTCTGGTGCTATAGTATACAAGCCTATCTGATACTGTGTTGACAAAACTCTTTTTCAGGTTTACCATATGCTGACCATGTCAAATTATCTGTCTGAATTGAAATGCACCAGTGTGAATAATAGTTATAGGATTTTGAGTATTTATTTTTTAACTACCCAACAAATAGACTATTTACTGACATGCTATAAAGACCACAATAAAAAAACAAGGTTTGTCAATGTAACTGGATGCCTAAAACTAAACCGGCTCAAATACCAGACTTTAGTACTAATGTTAAATGAACATACTATGTTTTGTAAAGTCAAATTCATATGGTAACTGTACATTTTATAAATACTAAAAAAATGTGTTAACCATAAAATTTTCTATAACAAATAATGATGAACCTCTTTGTGGTTGTAATGTATGCGGTTTAAAAGGGTTAAATTTTACTTTTATTTTCATTGACTTTATCAATGCAGATACATATGTGTATGCTGGTATGTAACAAATTAAGCAACAGTTATTTTTGTTTTTATTGTAGCTTACTATATTTTATATTACTTTTAGGAAACTTAACAAAACTAGAACTTTTTTTATTTCATTTAGTAATGTCATTCATTACCATTCAATTTTTGGAAAAACTTCTTTGTAGACCTGTTTGTCTGTGGCCCGCCATACGTTCCTGTGACCAGAACTCCACCACTGTGGACAAATTTTTGGCTGTGAAGGTGAGGCAGAACCAGAACCATTCCTTTTCTACACCCATGCCACGTAAAATGCGGCCTGTATGGAAAGAGTCATGCGTGTAGACTTTACCGTACCATAGACTCTAGAACTGCTGGAAAGGAGTTCAGGATTAATAATGGTTTCCCATTCGTAACCACTATGCTTGCACAGAGTACTAGCATATTCCGGGCTGTGTAAGTAGTATGCCATATAAGATATTGGATAACTTTCAGTGGAGAAATGGAATAAGTTAGTAATGCATGGAGCAGGGTATCTGATATACCATAAATAAAAGCGTATCTGAATGGAAATATTCTGGATAGTTTTGTATCAGGCTTCCGTTTCACCTTCTAAATGTTGGAAATAACACGGATGTATTGAATGTAAAAATCACCATACATCATTTTGAACAGGTTGATTGTGATGAACGTGTTATACTGTATTTTTGTTTTTTGGAGATTTTTTTGGAGTCATTATATAGATGGAAAAGTTGTGACTGATCTCTTAATATCTGCTTTACAGCTTATAAACATGAGCCTTATTTGCACTATATATTTAAACATTAGAAATAAACGTTTTGCTAAAGTGAAGTTGCCTTCTGTCTAGCCTAGCATATATGGCCACATTCAGACTGTGAATGCAGACTGTAACTTACCCAGAGGTGCATGCTTCACCTGAAACACACCACCTCTGAATAGCACACAGGGAAAAGGGACATCCCTTTTTATATTTATTTAAATAAATAAATACTCCATACCAAATACATAAAAAAATAGTTTTTATAAAAATAAAATAACATTTTATTTATTTTTTTTTATTTAGGTGCAAGTAAAGAGCTGAGCAAATCTATATTTCACTGTAAGGAGTACAAATTAATCAAAG
>JABWIB010007813.1:3683-20500 GCA_016617825.1 Platyplectrum ornatum
CACAGATTAGTTACCTGTTAATATGGTTTCTTTTACTTCTCCATGGCAGCGCGGGTTTACCCGCCCTTTGTGTACTAACATGTTATTGATTCATTAGCTTGGGAAGATCAAAGACACTATTGGAAGGAAGAGGAGGGATTAAATAGCCCTGGGTCTTCTTTCCTTTCCTGTGAGCACCAATCAGGGGAGCATATACCCGGAAGTAGCGCTGCCATGGAGAAGTAAAAGAAACCATATTAACAGGTAACTAATCTGTGGTATATATATATATATATATATATACATATACACACACACGCACATACATAGCCTGAACCAGTGGATCCCACCAAATGTTTTAGGGCTATTTTAGCGTTGATGAGTTTTGGAAAGTACATGGACAGTAGGAAGCCGACACTTCCATACTTTGTCATGTAAAACATGTACCTTTGAATTGTAAATTCTGGGAACACAATAAGTGACCAGTGCTAGACCCATACTTACCATATGTTTGCATTATTGTGTCAGACTGTGGAAAAAAACATAGCATTTTCCCGAGATTGTGTTATGCAGATGGTTTTGTTTTCCTGGAGCGGTGTTTGGAAAGGAGTGGTCCCTTTCATCCTGCTAATTCATCAGGGGATTTCTTAACTGGAAAACTAGTGATCTCTTTGCTTTGGTAACTCCTTAATTTGCAGATCTAAACTGGTTTTCTATATAATGAAAGTGATTGTCTATTAGGTGATGTAATATGGTTTCTCTTTGATCTAGTGGTATAACAGACCTGAATGTAGACCTATTTAAGGTTTATAAAGATGCCGCAGCATTTCTGTGTGGTGCTTGTTTGTTTTTTTTTATAATTATAAAGATCTGTTCGGGCTATGTGTTTCTGTTAAACATACAAAAAAGCCAGTTGTATAAAACCTGTAATGAGAGCTGTATGCACACAGGCTGGGCTGGTACTGCTGCATATANCAGTTTACATACTTCCCATTGACTTTATGTATGAAAAACAGACGGATGNTCAGCTCTGGATCCACCTCTGTATCGCCATAGCCAGATTAAAGGGCACATTTCAAATCTTTTCTCTATAAGTGACTTTCCTGTAAGAGCAAAATGTTATCTGTAAATGGGCTGAGATTCCTGTATATTGTGATAGAGGGCTGATGAGCACATGGCGCTGAGCGTTTACCTGCCCCACCAGAGTGAATCTGTAGTACAGGTTTTTGTATGATGATGACCTATGGCTTCCCTGTCAGCACAACTTATAATATTGTTATTCTTGCCAAACCGCATCTTTGAAGCATGACTCTGCAGATTAGTGGTGACATCCCTCAGTACTAAATTACTGGACATCAGCTACTTAATAACAGTTCTGGAGAGCCTTCTTCTTGGTTCCCAATATAAATGCAATATAGAACCAAATATATGTTATGGTGTATTCTTATTATTTGATGTAAAGTAGGACTGAACACATTGTCACATTTCTTTACCATTACTGAGCTGCGTTAGAAGATATGTTGTTTTCTATTATTTATTTGTTTTTTGGTTAATAACTATAAAAATTCCTTTTGTCTAAATTCCTTCAGAAAGTGAGATTCATGTTAGGGTTTAGACTAGGTCTTCAGAAGCACTAGTCACCATCTGACCTATGTATATAAGTACATTACTTGCTTGAGTGCTGTGAAGTGAGCATCATTCATCATTGCAGAATCCTTCTAGCAGATACTTCATATTTACAGTGTGTGCGCATCTGGGAGCTGAGTCCCTTATATGGACTTCACCCTATTCTATTAGTATGAAAGAATAACAATCTGCTAACTATAATACACATTGTTTAAAACATAATTCCTAGAAAGGAAAATGACAAATTTACAGAGACATTTGATTAAAATATTTTATTTATTAAAAACGGAAAACTTGTGACTGATTTGATGGAACCGGACTTGATTTGGATGACTTGCAGTACAGATGTTTGTGATAGTGCTGTGTCATGTATGGATATTAGTAATTACTAGTGCTGTGTCATGTAAACGCGAAATATTTTATTTTTCTGTGATTTAGCATATTTAACTTCCTCTTATACATTTCATGTTTTTTGTCTAAAGTGCTTATTTTGTGTTTTTCTCGAGAGCAATGAGTTTCCTTGCAGCTTAGCAAAATCTGCACTTCCTAGAGAACTTCTATCCTTACAGAGTACAGTAGTAGTAACACATTTATATAATAAAGAATGAGTGGTAACATGACAATATACTAGTCAGGAACTCTAGTAGTTAGGANGTCTTGTACAGGCTTTTTTTAATGTAGTTAATTGAATTCTTCCGGTCTGTAAACTTTTAGACTGTTGGCACATGCTGGTAAAATGTAAAACCTGTTTAAATGGGCCTCAATCCATTCTAGTTGCTTGTTAAAAACATAGAGGGGCTGCTCCACCATGATCATTAACAGGGGCCGGCACAGTTAAGATGTTTAAGAGGAGATATTTTCTATATGTGCCAAAATAAAATGACTTTTCATCTTCATACTACGACATGGTTTGATCTTGTGCACTTACTCCTGACTCTGGATCAGCCACCGGAAGTTTTAGATAGAGCAGNGTTACAGGTACGAGTGGCACATCCATCTACTATCCAGGTGGATGCTGCTCTGGCGAGCATTAACAAAATATCTTACTATGACTTACTTTCATAAAAGCTGGTATAGTCGTATGCCGGCTTTTATGTTATGTCAGGGCAAGCTCACACTGAACATTGCAGTGGCTTCGGCTATAGAAGCATTTCACACTGCAGGGGAGACGGACACATCGCAGGTCCATCTCCCCTGTGTGCTATTCAGAGCTGCATGAAACACTGCATCAGGTCCATTATCTTTATTTGTTTAAAAAAATCAGTGAACAGGGGTCTGCTTCAATATAACATTTTACTTACTTTCATGACTTTATGTAGACAAGTGTATAATTTTGTCAGTGAAGCACAGGAACAGGCTATATTGTGTCTTAATACACAATACACAAACACCAATGAATTAGTATGAGCTGTAGGTAAATGATAATCATTGGAGAGGAGATTAGTGGCAACATATTTGTAGAACTAGAGAAAAAGTGCACAAAGTGCTGTATATATGTATCTGTCTCCCCACACACCTACAATACNCAAGGTGGGTGGGGAGGACCATTTAAAATTGGTCAAGTGGCGCAGAGTCTGCCCCGATTCTAGTGGTCCCAGTGAATTAAGGCAGGGTTCAATAAAGAAAGAGAGGGGAGTGATAGGGGATCCGGTTCTTCATTACACACCAGCATCATTTTATGTAGAGTGGGTGCATACATGTTAAGATGGGATCCAGGGTACAGAAGGCACTGCACAGCAGACTGGATCCAGTTCTTAGTTTCTGCCACATGTATGTGATAAATACAGAGATAATACACTAGACAATCATGCATTGAAAATACATTAGTGTGACTTTTATATTTCTCCTGAAAGCTGTACGAGCTTCTCTATTCTGTTCTGTGTGCTGACATTACATAAAATATGACAGGTTAATAATTAGCAAATATTACTCACTCTGTAAGAGGTGACTTATCAGAGTAATAATCTGCATGACCTGGGTGTAAGGTGCATAACACACAGGATGTTAATTTGTTGTCACACAACATTGCACAGAGATCATAAGTATCACATAGTTTTACCAAATATAATGTTTTAGTGGCTAAATATTCACTATAAATCCCCCACTGAGTGTGCAAAGGGTCGTAATACTGGTATGTGGTGCTATATCCGGTTTTACAGGTTTTTACGTGGAATGTGTAAGTCTGGATGTAAACACTGTTGGGAATACCAGTACACATGATTATAATGTCAATTCAATGGTTAAATGTTCCATGCAAATTTCACAATATAACAATGTTACTGCATCGGAAAAACCTATTTCATTAACTAAAAGGGGGTGATATGTCCTGTTTCTCACACTGCGTCATGGGCTGCAGTATAAACCATGTGCAGTTACAGCGAGCCCTCTTCTGCCAGCTATGTACAATTATGCTGGACACTTGCCCTGTATAATGGTTTCTGATAAGGTTTATAGTCTTGTAAATCTAATCTCTACAATCTTTTCTCACTGATCTNTGGTGTAACATCTGAAAGTCAGTTTGTTTTCCTTTCTAGAGGTAATGTTAATGTTTCAGATGATGTTGACAAAATGTAACTATTAGATATTTACCTGTATTAATATTAATACTGTGCACTGCCAATATTGNGGAAATAACCACTAGTTTTTTTTATGTCTTTAGTGGAATTATGAGACCTGGTCTAAATGCCATTTTGGGACCTACTGGCAGTGGCAAATCATCGTAAGTCGTACAGTAGTATTCCAATTCTTTTTGTTTACACAATGACACATATATTACATGAGCATAAAGTCCCTTTTCCTTTCTTCTATTCCCTTTTTGTTTATGACTATATTCACCTGCAGCCTCCTGGATGTTCTTGCTTCAAGAAAAGATCCACATGGCCTCTCTGGTGATGTCCTGATTGATGGGAAGCCCCAGCCACCTAACTTTAAGTGCCTTTCTGGTTATGTTGTGCAGGTAAGCGGGAAAACAATTGCTGACTAGCAAGAGAATTGCAAAAAGCAACACTATGCTGGTGGATTTGGTACATTATGTACCAGTGCCTGTTGCATCTTCTAACGCTGCTTCAGTATATTTGTGATGCCCATAATATACAGTAGTAACAGTGGTGATGGTTGCTATAGTAATTAAACTCCCTCACAAATCCTATGTAATTGGAAAATGTTTTTTGGTATGTGTCTCTTTAAGGATGATGTTGTGATGGGGACACTTTCCGTCCGGGAAAATCTCCAGTTCTCTGCAGCCTTGAGACTACCCAGAACAGTTAGGCAAAAAGAGAAGGATGAGCGAATCAACCAGATTATCAAGGAACTTGGACTAACCAAAGTAGCTGATTCAAAGGTAATGTATAAGTAATTACATTTGTTAACAGCATTCATTAGTGTCTTCAAGCTCTTATTAATCATTGATAGCTTTCATGCTCAAATGTTAAGTTAATATAATAGGCCTCTGTGTATATTAGGTTGGCACACAGCTGATTCGTGGAGTATCGGGAGGAGAGAGAAAGAGGACTAACATTGGTATGGAGCTCATCACTGACCCAGGGATTCTGTTCTTGGATGAGCCAACTACTGGTTTGGATGCCAGCACAGCCAATGCAGTTCTATTATTGCTGAAAAGGTGAGGCGTCAGAAAGGAATTCTATGTTGTTTGTAGTCTACATAATATTGTCCTGATTGTTCTTTAGGGAACTATCAAGCAGTATATTTTTAATAATATATCATATTTTTTTTAACCAGAAAACACTAAATCTTGAACTTTCAACCTTTCTAAAGTATTCTATTCTCTGTTGTGTAGGATGTCAAGACAAGGCAAGACCATCATCTTCTCTATACACCAGCCTCGCTATTCCATCTTTAGATTGTTTAGTAGCTTGACCCTGCTGGCTGGAGGAAGAATGTTGTACCATGGGCCTTCAGAGAACGCACTGGATTACTTTACACAGTTGGGTAAGGGTTTTGATGCAGATTTAAAGTGATTAGTTTTACATACCACACTTCAATCTGGGAAAATCTCTGCTCAGATGATTCCAGAGAGATTCAAAGTGATTAATGTTGGTTATCTGATGCCTTTTATGTATGTGAAGGAAGCTATATATCGTTTATCTATTAAAGGTTATGAATGTGAATCGCACAACAATCCTGCTGACTTCTTTCTGGATGTTATCAATGGAGACTCAACAGCTGTCGCCCTTAACAAACTTGATGAGCTGGATCTAGGTATGTCCTCCTGTGTTTATAGTGGCATAAATAAAGTTTTATAATAATGACTGCAATAATCATTTACTTGCCTTGCCCTGGTACAGGTGAAGTGAATGATAATGGATGTCAACCTGTTGTGGAAAAGTTGGCTAATGATTTCTACGATAGTGTCTATTACAAGGAAACAAAAGCCGAACTGGAGAAACTCTCAAGTGGTGAAAAACTGAAGACCAATTTTTTTAGCAGGCAAATTACATACAACACTTCATTCTTCCACCAGCTCAAATGGTTGTCGAAGAGATCGTTTAAAAATCTCTTGGGTAATCCACAAGCTTCCATTGCCCAGGTAATTATATGTGTTTGCTTTTATGAATTCTATTTAAAAACCTTAAATGAATATAAATGACCTATTAAATGTCTTAATATTTGCTTATTTTACTGCTTTGTGTATTCAGTATACAGTCTACTTATGCTTCTGTTGTTATAGACCTATAGGCTGTGACAGCAGTGTTCCCTTGAGTTACACCTGATATGTGGCTGGTGAAGATATTAGAGGCTGATCCAGAGTTTGGGAGTAAGGAAAAAAACAGGTGCAAGTGGAGACCTGGGCAAAGCCAAACATTGTATTGCAGGGGAGGCAAAAATAAACAGAATTAAGAGTTGAAAGGCAANATTTCCTAGCCAAACTCTAATTTAAAAGTAAACCTAAAACTAGTGGAATAAAAACTGAAATAAAAATTCACATGTACACTTTACATTACTAAATGGTTTTGCTTTGCTCTACACTTGCAACTCTGGATCAGTCCCATTACGCAGTAACTTGCACATCCGCATTAACATGAGAACCTGAATTTTGTTCACGCTTACTGTTCATGACTATGACCCTTTACCTCCTCAATTCTATGGTACACCACTCCGAACGCATTGATTATTGTCTAAGCCATTTCAATCTTGTGACATGAATTACTTTCCCCAGAATTGGCGTTAATTGTCTCCACTTGTTTTATAACATTTGCAACTTTCTTTCCTTTTAATGTTTCCGACATCTCATTAGTGCTGGATTTCAATGCTTACTACGCGTGGTACACAGTTCGTTAACACCTTTTCATCTTCTGCAAAGCTAATTGCTTCTGATATGATCTTGTTTTCCACCACAACTAGCTTAATGGCTAAGTAATCTGTGCCCCTTGATCTTTTTGGCGGCTTCTTAGTAATACGGTCCCACATATCCCTGACGATTAAGGAATTAGGAGCTAATACATCTTTACAACTTCCACCTAAACGATCAGGCTGATACCAATCATTTTAAAATATTTTACCCACCTTTGTACAATAGTTGTCAGAAAAGGTCAAATCATTTAATGTAATCTCTTAATCTCCTTGCCAATTCCTTTGTATCTTTACCACTTGATCCCATACAATGTTGTGCTGTGAACTGCTATTTAAGTGTTTAGGCTTTGTATTGTATTGTTTCCAAATATTGCATTTGTTTATTTTTTGTATTGGCATGATTGTCTAGTAGTAGACAGTTTTCTTCATTTTGATTTGACCAGTTGCTGAAATGTGGGGCAGAATCTGCCTTTAATGCTGGATCATATATAAAGGTGGCCATTCACTAGAAAGATTATCGCAGGCATATCTAGTCCACACACNATGCAATTATTGTTAATGGTGTAGGGTAAACAAAGGATTTATCTTGATTTTTATCCTTCGTAGAAAAATTGTTTCCACACACTATCCAAAAATAATTTGATTAAATTTAATTTGATTAAACACATTTAAAGTTCAGAAAAACACAAGTTAAACATCGCTAAAATGATCTGAAATGGCCACACACATTGCAATATTGGCAACAATTATTGCAAATCNTTTGTCCGGACAAAAGATCAAATTATCGTTTGCAACCCTTCGTTGAGCAATTATTGGAGGCTTTGGAAAAAATCAGCGCCACACACTAAAAAGATTTTTTATCCAATTTTAAATTATTGCGAAATTGGAACAATAATTGTTCTAATGAATGGCCAGCTTAAGTAATATTGCTTTTTTTTCTTGTCTAACAGATAATGGTTAGTCTTGTTCTCTCCCTCATCGTTGGAGCCATTTTCTTTGGTGTGAAACTAGATGAGAATGGAATTCAAAACAGGTATGACTTAGAATATGTGATGTTTTGGCAACAAATATAAACTGATAATCAGTTGTCATTGTTTTTGCCCGCAACAATATATGGAAATAGAAACGGCCTTGCATAACCATAACATTGTCTTCTTTCTTTCCAGAGTTGGGTCCCTGTTCTTTATAACTACAAACCAGTGTTTTAGCAGTGTATCCGCCATTGAGCTCTTTATTGTGGAGAAGAAAATATTCATGTGAGTGAACAGTTCTGAATATGATTGTGTGTCTGTCCTTCCACAATAGTGTTCCCGGTGTCTTAGAATTGCTTTGTTGGATTTACAATACCAGCATCACTTTCCTGGATTCCCCACTTAAAAAATGTATGGAGTTTTTGTATGTTTCTGGAGAGCACTGGACAAAAAGTGCATTTTACTATGTTTACATAGCAAATTTATATTATTCCGTACCTTCATTAGAATTTGGTATCCGTTGTACAGCCATATTAATGCAGGCCATGTGCTATATGGCAGTTGGCATAATATCACTGTGAAGGTCCTTTATACAAATGCATGTTTGATTTAATTCTGTAATTAGTGAAGCTGGTAATTACTGTCTTTAACATCAAGTGGTCAGTGTGCTGATGGGACTGATTTTGCTGTTCTGTACAGATGAAAAGATAATGATCATAAATATAAAGAGTAACATTTTTATATATATACTGTATGTACAATAAACTAATAATAGTAAATAAGAATGTTATTATAAATTTATGTTTTGTTCTTTTCAGACATGAATACATTAGTGGTTATTACAGATTGTCATCTTACTTCTTCTCCAAGTTAATGTTTGACTTGCTTCCCATGAGGACAATGCCAGCCATTATTTTCACCAGTATTATCTATTTCATGATTGGTAAGTTAATTGCAGAGGAAAGGAATTTTACATGGTAATTGTGTAAAGCATATAGATATATATCAAAAAGAATCCACAGCACNCATGCTATTAGCCAGTGACAAACTATGCTATTTTATATTTAAAATAAAATGGCAGAAATGTTGGTCACATACACTAGCACATGTACAAGCCACCAACCAATTACAATGCCTTTCTGCTATGGTGGTCCTAACTCTAAGGGGTATATTTACTAAAGCTGGCCATACACTATAAGATAAATTGTTCCAATCTAAGGATTTTTCAAGAGTGGGTAACACACCCTCTGAGACCCCACCTCCTCTCATCAGCTGAGATCTCAGACCACCCCCTCTGAGACCCCACCACCTCTCATCAGCTGAGATCTCAGACCACCCCCTCTGAGACCACACCTCCTATTATCAGTTGAGATCTCAGACCACACCCCCTCTGAGACCACACCTCCTATTATCAGTTGAGATCTCAGACCACACCCCCTCTGAGACCACACCTCCTATTATCAGCTGAGATCTCAGACAGGCTTTTATACATACATAAAATGGAGTCTGCACATTTATCACAAAATCAAGAGTGCAGAGGGGGTGGGGCTTATACAAGGGGAGGGGCTTATCAGGGAAAATAGTGCAGTGTATAACACTGGTTCATTTACCAAAAAATGGTCTTGTTTCATTATCTCTTTTAAAATTCAAACTTGCAACTTCTCTAGTTCTTATAAATGGATGTTATCTTAGCATGTATGTAATACAGATTGGTTTGCTATCCTTATTTTAGGATTTAAGCCCACAGCGGGGGCTTTCTTCACCATGATGTTCACCTTGATGACNATTTCCTACACAGCTACGTCTATGGCGTTGGCCATAGCAGCTGGGCAAGATGTTGTTGCTGTTGCTAACCTGCTAATGACCATATGCTTCGTTTTCATGATCGTGAGTGTATCTCTTATGTGGCTGTTAATAATTGCATATAACACATTGAAATCCGCACTTCATACTAGACACATTCATTCAGGCAATCTACACAGACACTGTTTAGTTCTGCTTCACTGCCTTCACACAGGAACATGAAGACCCAGTGGGTGACAATATTAAAAGGTCATTGCAGTGACTGGTATTCCATGATAAACTATCAGGCTTTACAGCATTATAACTTTTATATACTAATATCAAGATCATTTGAAAACCACCCATAACAATATTTAAAGCATGTTACATTTTTTAAAACAACCACGTCTATTTGTAATGTAAAATCAATATGTCTTTTAGATATTCTCTGGATTACTGGTGAATGTGACGTCCATAATGAGCTGGATATCCTGGCTTAAGTACTTCAGCATACCCCGATACGGCTTGACTGTAAGTACTGTTTCCTCGCTTAAACCAAGTCACAGCGATAATCAGTTGTCACCTAAGAAATGTACTTGCTTTTCCTGTTAGTACTGAAAATTTAATGTTTGCAGGGGATTATGGGAAAATGCTCAAAGTCTTGTTTATGTTTAACCAAACTATAAAACCTAATCGAACATGAGTTACATTCCTGTGACTGAGTTACATTCCTGTGACTGAAGGGTTACTGTCCCAATTTTGACACTCAATATTTTAACACTGTAACCACACCCAGTCGTCCCCATCCTTATCTAGCTACCTATCTACCTGTCCAGAAGCCTACCTTAAACATTACGCGCTGATCTGTTTCCGTCCCCTCACCCGCTGTAGGTGTTTAATATTTACTCACAAATGCTGCCTTTTGAAATGTAATTGTTGTTTCAGGCTCTACAAGCAAATGAATTCCCTGGGTTGGTTTTCTGCAGAAACAATACAGCCAGATTTGATGACACATCTTCTTGCAATTCAAGCAGCCCTACGTATTTGTAAGTACACACAGAACTTTGTCTCATACCAATATTGTTAGGTATAGTGTTAATTAAAGTTATACCTACATATACATGTTTGTTGGTGAAAGTTACAGTTAGTTTATCCTGACTTTCACCCTCTGCTGTGATTTATTTATTCTGCTTCTCTTTCTGAAGGACCGATGGTGAAAGTTACTTACACAATCAAGGCATTGAACTGGGTACCTGGGGCTTGTGGCAGAACCATTTGGCCTTGTATATAATGATTTTTCTGTTCCTCATGATCGCCTACTTGAAGCTATATTTTATGAAGAAGCTTACATAAGTTAAGCGGAGCAGACGTCACCCTCATCATACATGCTTATTTGTACATATGTTATATAAGCTTAATTGATATGTTAGCATTCAAACGGTGAAGCCTGATGAAGGTTCACTACAAACGTATTAATGCGCCAAGTATCATTTGAACTTTCAATACATAGATCCATTTCATGCCATAAAATTTGTTTACATTCATTAGCAGTAACAATAGAAAAGCATCTTTGTTTGTATGTGTGTGTGTGTATATATATAATATATATTACATACACACACACACAAGCACTGTTTGTAAAGACACTGTTGTCATGTTTAGTAGTATTGTTTTACATTAATGTAAATTATACTTAAATTATTTATAACTAATGTCAATAATATACTACAATAGTTATTGTACTCATTTAGTAACTGTTTTTTATTTTTCTANGTTTTAAGACTACTAAAATTTGTTTTGTAATAACGCACTTCTAGAGAAATGCCAGGCAGATTTCCATGGAAATGTGTAGAATTTGTATAATAAAAGACAAAGTCTACACAAAATAACTATACAAGTAAATGAAAATAAATCATTCGTTATCTATTGATTTTGTGATTCATTGGTGATGAACAAGAACTTTAGAATTTTTACAAAAGGGAGCATGTGTCATAGATTACATTCATGAAACACATGAGAGCAAAATACAGGGTCATTGGTCCAATAATGGTTTGCTAAACAAACTTAAATGGTGGGTTATGACAAATGTTAATATGTTAGAAGGTTTGCTACATTAGCAGGCTGTGAACACACATGGATTGCAACAAGTACGGGACAAAAGCAGGGTTTTACCCTGCTCAGACACGGGTAGCTGCCAGTGTGAATGGACCCCGCCCAGGTATTGTTATAAGGACAGGGTAAAAAGCACTTTGATTGGTGTACATTGTCACGTTCAGTGACTATTTATACACTGCTGCTAGCCACCATTGAACGGGTGCTGTATCTCCCAAACTACAACCCTGCACTTGATGATGAATCACATCTTTCACCTAACTACCGGGTTTAGTGTGAATGGTGTTACCCCTGGTATTTTGTGAAATTCCCAGGTAGATTCAGCAGTGTGAACAGGGTTACTAACCTAGGAATTTCAGACTTCCAGAAACTACNGAACACTGAAATTCCCGGGTTGTCAGTAGGAACTATTAGTAAATGTGGGCCTATTGTGTNAATTATCCCATCCTATGTAGTTGGTCCCATTGGAAACCATCAGGCATGTGTTAGCAAACAATAATTTGTAATTCACATTGAATAAACATTGTAAAATATCAAGATATTGTCCCATACNCAAATCAACCAAACGTATTATTTGCAGAGTTTATATGGAATCTTATAAAAATAAGGTTTATTTTATAATTCTGGAGTTTATAATTCTCCTGAAATTTTTTAAAAAGAAACATTTCTTGCAAGCAGAAGAACCCATCCTGGTGTCCAAGGAGAAGAACGCATTTTAAAAACACACAAAACATTTCTACAAAGATACAAAGTATTTTATTTTAAAGTGCTGGGTGTAAAATACTGTATCAATATGTTTTACATCATACAAGGTATCTGCAAGACCACACAATGCAAACTTAACATTTGGATATGGTACACAGCTTTATAGAAACTTTGGATCGTACCGGTTTTATAGACTTTGGATTGTACCATTTTGGAAGTGGACAATAGTGTGATCTTGGATGATACAGCTTTAAAACTAGCAAACAGTGATGCAAAATCTCCCTTGTGTACTATAGCATTGTAGCATGGCTAGTTATCATACAAAATTAACATTTACACGGATATCCATGAAACTTTATGCACTTCAAGATGAAGTTTGTTCACAAAATAAAACCGTAACAACATGTTACAGACATAGTTACAAAGTAATTTTATCCCATTAAACAAATTTGAGGACACAAATAATGTCAATGCAAATATTCTATCCATTGGATTGCCTTATAAAAGGGTATGAAAGTTCTGACAATGCACTAATCAGACTGGNCCTATGCATTTGGACTTGCATATGATGTTAGTGGCTCTACTTATTGTATGTAATGGGCTATGTGTATTGGGTGACCCCCTCCATGCTGAACAGCCACAACTCTTATATCTGGATCTGGGCTAATGTTTTTCATTTAGACCTATTTCAGGATATTAATTAATAAATCCATTAATTTTACTGCTTCCATAAATAAAAGTACACGAACATACGGTACCATATAAAGATACCTGGTAAGCAGCAAAGGAATCTAAACTAAGAATTTGCTTGCCATTGCTTTAAAAATAAACCAATCTCTAGTAAGCTCCTTGTCAAAAAAAAACAACCATACTGCAACATACAAATAGCAGAGTAAAGTATCAAAATGCAAGCAGCATTNGTAAATGATATGACAAGGAATTGGATTCTACTAAAGGAAGCGGTACAAAAAAAAGTAATTCCAGCACAGGGTAGTATGCAGACAATGAGCGAACANTACAAGATTGCCTATCTATAAAACCAGGAAAAGCATAGCCCATATATGACATGATAGGATTTGTAGTTTAGTAACACCTGGTTCCCTTTTCCTTTTGTATGTGATTTTCTCATTTAAATGTAGATTTTTGGTGTAATTATAAAAGTTTTTACATTTTTAATTTAATACACAAAAATAAAAAGCTCATTTGTTTCTAAAACCAATGTGTGACAATTTGATGGCACGTGATGGCTTGAATTATACTTCCTCAATTACCCGAGTATTAAAATGTACTCAAAGACAGCTGCACTTATGTCTGTGGTACAATGCCATGCCCTGTAGGAACTGGGTAGCTNGTAGCTGGCCCTCCAAATAACCAATATTGACCAGTATGAGGAANACTATCTGCTATGAAGACCCATCCAAGGCACATGTTACTGTCCCAGGTTTGTAGTTTTGCAATGTCTGAACCACTACAGTTTTCCTACACTTGCTCTGTGCATACTGTAACTATGTAGTAGAANATGTGTGTTTATTACCACACATATAATTAAACCTGGCTATTTGCCACATTGGCAGCCACCACTCCCCCATCAATGCCTTCTGTAGATTGTGAAGAAGGGGGACGAGAGTTTCTAGAGCGAGCTGGACCATTGGCTCCACTAGGGGTTCCCAGGCGATGGCTCATTTGGGAAGCTGTGTCATCAGATTCCCATCGCTCCAACTCTTCCCTCACAAGGCGCTCCATTTGTTCTCGGTGGACCTCATTATCACGACCAAGTCTTTCATCCTAAAAATGTATACTTTTAAAAATAAGATTCAATATTTTCCTTAAAATACTGTTGTCACCAGGTCTAACAATAACAATCTGCTGGTGTCCACAGTGAATATCTGTACTCTCATTCATGGATTTAATGGAAAAAAAAAAAAAACCACTGACAGCTGCATATAAATATACCACAATTATGCAAATTACACCTAAACACAAAGCAAAAATTATTTTTACTGCCCAAAAGAGATAAGGATCATGCAGCCAATACAATGACTACTCTCCAATTTTCATAAACACCATGGACCTTTACTATAAATTGAAGCTTGTGGAGAGATATTGCATATTAGTCAAAAACCGCAAAGCAAAAGCTATCCATTTAGAAATAGTCAANGGCAAACCATAAAGGCTTATTTATTTTTTTTATTCATTTATGTGTGTTTTGTTTTCTCCATTTCTGTTTAACAAACAAAAAGGTAATCATGATGAATCAAGTAGAAAATACCTCTGTGACTCCATCCAGAAGTCTTGCCAGAACCTCCCTCCTCTTCATTTTGGCCCGCTCCATGGCTTCTAGTTTAACAATAACTGCGTCAATTTTGGACACAATACTCCCAATAGAGTGTTCCATCCGATCGACTCGTCTTACGAGTCTAGAAAGAAACAAATGATTTCTTAGTACCACTTGTATTATGATATTAACAGGTTACAACTGGCAGGCAATACTGAGAGAGCATTACCAAAAATGAATTTTTTTCATTTAATAAAAAGAAAACCTTAGACATTACTAAAAACTATTTCAGGGTCTTTCCTTTCTCTTGCTGTGTGATACATTTATATCACAAGTTCATAAAACTATGGTAACACTGCTACAGTGCAGAACATGTAGCATTAGATAATGACAATTTCACAATCATCTAAAGGACCTAATGTTTATTTGTTCATGTTTCAAGATTATTGATTCCAAGATGCCATAAAGTAAAGCAGAACACTTGTAGATCTGTTTTTGTGGTGGAGGAGGNAGAGCAGCTATAGAACTCTGGATCTAGCCAAGCTTTGGAGCTATGTGGCCCATTCTGATGGGAGTGAAATTCCTTTCCTGAATGTAAACCAGCTCATACCTCACCCACTCTTTTCCATGATCTGATTATATAACTTTGGTCACTGCTCTCTAATCTATAGCTCTAAATGATCAGAAAATCTGCCTTTATGTGGATGCAGTTTATTAGTTAGGCTATGTGTACTCACACTTGGAACTCCTCATAAGATACACCACTGCTACTGCTGCCTCTTCTACGGGAGCTGTGCCCACTGTCCTCGTCATCATCCTCTTCCGAGTCATCCAGACTACGTGGGAAGCTGCGACCACTCATGGGGCGAGGCAGAGAGCCTCGGTCAAGCTCCAAGTCCTCCTTGTGGGAAACAAACAGGCAGCTACTGATTGATGATCATGAGTAACAGAGACTTTCCAAATCACTATAAATATATTATATATATTAAGAATCAGTGCATATGTGATGTCTGTTTAAGTACGTAAAATTATTTTCTTATTGGTGCTGTAATATAATAAAAATAAAAAATATACTGTAAATAAAAGGCATGAAGGCTTATAATTTCTAACAGTAGTGACAGTGACCGTAAATATATAAAGACTCCTATGTTAATATTTATAAGTGTTTCTGGAGTTGGCCAAATACATTGTTATTTTACTAGAACAATGTATTCATTAATGTATACATTCATTGTTATAGTAAAACAATGTATGTGCTATAAATTTACATTGCTATATCTCATGTTTGTTACACGACTTCCCATATGTAAATTTTTCTATCCTCTATTTATTATGTTAAGCAATTAGAAAAAGAACGTTTATGTGTGAGTGAGGTTTTCTGTTGGTGATCAGCATGTTTTATGTTTCCTATGTTATATTAAGTAATTTATTTACAGAAAGGACAATATACCTGAATAATGAATGAACAGAGAGGTTATTTCTTGAATTTCTTACTTTTATATTACTCATTAGCCAGTTATATGAGTGTAAGTACATGCAATTAAGATTATCAACTTTGGGATCTGTAAAAGGCATACACAAGTAGTTATAACATAGGGGACAAGAGAGGTACATGAACCTAAAGTCTTACAGAAGTTTATGTTTAATCAACTAACAGATCATTTCTGGGACATTTAGCTCACCCTTTCTTTCTCCAGATCATCCCGCATCTGCTGATGTTCATGTTCAGTAAGTTCCTGGTCCCCATCTTGGTCATATTTGGCAAAAATTGCTTCAATTTCTGCATCAGTATGACCTTTCCTGTAACAAAACCAAGAAATTGTAGACAATTGGGATTTTTGACAGACTGAAAACAAAAATGCTGATATTGTATAGAACCCCCCAAAAAATATTACAAATAGAATCCATGGCAATATATTAGGTACACCTTTCTTGTAGTGGGCTGGATCCTTCCAAAAAGGTTGGAAATTTTCCTTAATGTGTTGATATAACATGGTCAACTAGAATGGGCAAAACCATGTTGAATTGCAGGGGAGGTAAAATGAATGTTATCTTTG
>JABWIB010007816.1:0-12685 GCA_016617825.1 Platyplectrum ornatum
CTAATGTCACGCTGGTGTCTTCACCACAGCATCAACGCAGCTCCCCGGCACGCCAAAGAACCATACAGTGACAGCGGCAGCGCGCGAGGGTCGTATAGGCGCGGGGCCCCTTTCGTCCCCTTACCCCGCGGGGCCATAGGCGGCCGCCTATATGGCCTATGCCTAGGGCCGCNTCTGCTCCCTGAAAAGTTGGTGATTTCCCTGATGCTGATTCAGTTCAGTTCAGTTTCATTACACCAGAATTAAGTTAGGATAAGGACATTTAGAATGGATTTTTGAAAAAGTGCAATGATTAATAATCACAATTTTAGTATAAATATATGTTTTACAATTACAATACATCTATGATGTCGCTGACTATGTGATTAGTGCGATAATTAATCTCTGTAAACAAACATGGAAATGAAGCCATTAATAAATATGATGTATTAAAAAGATTATGTGTCAAATATATAATACTTTAAATGCACAAGATAAATAAGAAAAATGTATTTGTCACTTCAATAGCATTATCTGTTCTTGTGCCTTTATTGTATAAATGCCTTCAGTTATAGGAAAAAGAGAGGCAAAAACATTCATTCTTAAAATGTTTAACTAATGCACAGGATTCAAAAAGAAGACTAAAAGCTATATGTAATATCTTATAAATAATGGTTTGACAGAACAATAGTTTTACCTAAAGGATAGACAATGTTCTTCAACGTTAGAAAACAAGATTTTCAATGTTTATTATTTATTGCTAAAGTATTAGTATATTATTATTATTATTATTATTATTATTATTATTATATAGTAAAGTATTTAAATAGTAAAAAAAAAAATATGTACTTTTAATTAAGTGAAGGTTGTTGATATTTTATGTATAAACTGTATAAGACCTTAACAAAAAATACAGGAATAAGAATTCAAACTTTTTTCTTTCAAAAACAAGAATTTCAGTTTAATTGTTTAGTAAAAGCAATATCACATAATACTGTAATATTATTCTTTCATTTGTGGGATAAAAGTATACATCCAAAAATATTGAATGGAAAATTGTGCTTTAAAATAGTACAGTCTTTTTTCACACGGGATTTTATTGTTTCCCCTGTAAGAGTTCAGCAAATTGTCTTGCACATGAGGTGTATAGTTATTTTATCCAAGGTTCTTCCAAAACCCAGACATATGATTCATGTCACGTATCAAAGGCATCCATAAAATTTTTGCAGACAACACCACATGTGATCATCCAAGTCTTAATAGCCACCTCTATACAAGTTCCACCCAAATCCTTCAAGGAGCTGCGAACCAAAGTTATAGTAGCAAAAGGCTATTCTGGTGTGAGAAAACACGTAGTTCTTTCATAGTTTCTTCAGCTCCAGAGACAGATGTTGCTACTGGATTGACATGTGGAACTAGCTCCAGCTGGAGAAAGGTAGAGTTTGCCATTGGGACAAACACAAAGCTCATACACAGTCTGTCGAGACCCCATTGAGCTTTGGGGTGAAGGTATAAAGGAACCTTGGGGTATATTTCCTAGTCTGATATTGTCTGCATCTAAAAATATCTGTGGAAAGAAAAATACATACATTAAATATGTGTAGTCTCTTATAGAGAAAGCATGAGTGACACATTACTGTCTAATTCTCATACAATAGGCAGGCATGAAATATTAATGTATATATATTTTATAAGCTTAATCTAACACAAACAAGTGATTGTCTCCCTATCATTAAAAAGCAGATCGATAGATACACAGACAGTAAGAAAGATAGATAGATAGATATTACATAAGATAGATAGATAGATAGATAGATAGATAGATAGATATTAGATAAGATAGATAGATAGATAGATATTACATAAATATATATATATCTATTAGATAGAGAGATATCTATTAGATAGAGAGATATCTATTAGATAGATAGATATCTATAAGATAGATAGATAGATATTACATAAATAGATATATATCTATTAGATAGAGAGATATCTATTAGAGAGATATCTATTAGATAGATAGATATCTATTAGATAGATAGATAGATAGATAGATAGATAGATAGATAGATAGATAGATAGATAGATAGACTTTGCAGATCATTGCAGATGAAATTCCCTTTATTTTTACAAAATGACATAGGGTCATCTGTACTGGAGTTCACAGATTGCCAGCATTAGTGAACCACATATACTGTATGGGATTTTGTATGGGATTTGCAAATCATGAGCTATTGGCTACTTTATGTTATAATTGGAAATTCTTTGTTTATGAATTTCATTTCGAATCACCCAGATCATGAGCCTTTGACTTCTACTTATTATTGGGGATTATTGGTTGTTAGCAGTTTTTTAAGATCATATTAAAGTTTTATTGTTATTTAGTTTTCCATTTTTACTTAGCCCTCATGTTTATCACATTTCCTTGTCTATGTATCATTTTATAGCATTTTATATATACTAAGCGGTGAGATTGCTGTGAGATTGGAAANTGGGGATGTTGCCCATAGAAACCAATCATATTGAAGCTCTCATTTTCATTTTACATACTGGAGAATGTGAACTCAAATCTGATTGGTTGCTATAGGCAACATCCCCACTTTTCAATCTCNCTGCAATCACACCGCTTAGTAAATATACCCCATTGTGTGTTTGTTTATGACAGATCATTTGGATCAGTTTACTATACAATAATTATAATAGCTTAGCTTTAACTGCGCAAGCCTTTGTAACTTACAGCTTAAAAGGAGATGTGGAACTGTTTTCACATTTCAAATGGGGCAAAAATAAGTGGGTTGTTACAAACCTCCCCATCTGTGGACTGCAATTGTAACTCTTTTCTACAACTGGCTTTAAATTCTCCTGCGACTGCACTGANTTGTACACCTTTTGGGGCTTCCATAGATAAAGTTCTTGTTGGAGATTCAAGTCTGAAAATAAAGAAAAACACAAAGCAAACACACAATTAATGACATTTAAGTACCATGTGTATTACATTGATTCAATATGGTCATCTATATGGTAAGTACCAAATATAAGATTACATCTTTACGCAATCTTCTTGGAATGAATTGCACAATGAATCATTTACATTCACAATATCCAGATTATTCCTTGTCTAACTATAGCAATTAGTTCAGGAAGTTTTGTTCTCTATGCTCCGAGCATTTGCACACATGAGAAGTTGTGCTTTGAATCTTTTATTCTTCTGTTTATTATCATTGCTAAGTATGTTTATTGTGTTTCCTTTAGTAGATTAGGATATGCTACCTAATTAAGTAAGTACTTGGATATTCAAAACTCCTCAGGTGTTGGAACAGCTTTTTGTTTTAGTAGTTTTTTCACTGTTTTGCTATGCTTCTGTAGTATAAATGCCCGCTTAGAATTCCTCCTAGTCATGTATGGGTAATANTTAAGGGAAATGTCAAAGTGTACAGTATGTCAGTAAGAGCTTTTCCTAAATGTATCAACTCCTCAACGTCAGCATTGGTCAACTCTGTCTGAAGGTGAATAATGACATCTATCACCCCTTCTTGCTTACTGTCTTTATTATGTTTGAAATGTGCTTTCATCCCATGGAGCAGTAAGTTCCAGGCAAGCACTTATTGAATCTTAACTACACAACAGATTTCCTATTTTTTACCCCAAACCAGGGCTCGAAGTAGGGGGGTATACGGGGGTATGCCATACCGGCACTTCTCCCACTGATGTTATATATATATATATATATATATATATATATACTTCAAATCTCCACTGAATTCTATTATATTCTGTATTTCCATACCNGCACTTCTGAATGTCCATACCACCACTTCTAAGTTTCCACTTCTACCACTGCCCCAAACAGTAGACTCTCTCATGGAATGAAAATGATAAAAGTTTCATTCTTAAATAAAAGTATATAAAGANGGCACCCACTCTAACTCCATTCTTAAGAAGTTGGCAGAATTAGTAAGATGAAGCATACCCAGAATGGGGAAAGGACTTTAAAAGTGACAACATACAGTACAGTGCGCTCACATAACCTAAAGATGTCTATTAGCAAAACATAAGAAGAACACAACTTCAGTACTAGCAATAATCCATGTCACTGAAGCCTCAGTAGATTCAGGGAACCCGTATTACATGTATATACATTTGTTCTTNTGAATGATGAATGTGTGCATGATAATTTACAGTGAGGAAACCAACTGAAGATGATTAAAACGTCTTTAATTCGAACGCCTATCTAATCCTTCTATGTACAACACTGTCCCACAGTATGCACAGTGAGGAAATATACTAAATAAGTTGCAGACTATTTCATGGAAATTAGGGCGCAATTTATTTAATTAGAATACTTGTAATAAACAGAGAGAAATAGAATGCTACACAAAAGGGTTTTTCCTTTTCAATTCCATGACAATGAAAAATTACCATTAAATACAGCTTTTGTTTTAAGGGATGTAAAGATTATTATGAATAATATGTGATTCTCACATTGTGTGGTATGAGAAAACATATTTTATTGAGCATCTACTTTCCATTCAGCAGCAACAATTTCCATAGTATTATGTGTTAGCTTTTATTATTTTCTTGTAGTGATTATCTAAAAGTCACTGGCATTCACTAGCAATGACATGTAAAACAATAGCTATTAAATCTGATCTCTGTGTTCTACCCACAAGGCTCTAGGGTGAAAAGAAGCAGAATCATATAACTCTATATCAAAATAGAGGCCTCTACTTGTACATTGAATGTGCTATCTGCTCTCCCGGTGTATAACTATTGAATTTAGAAATAATTAAAACCTATATCTAACACCTAGGTGGTGAGCTTGACATGTAGTGATTATTCCAGTGTTGCCAATAGATATTATATATAATATATCTAGGAGAATATGAGATAGGAGGACGTCCAAGATTAAATGGCAGAAAGACATATAGTTTGGTAGACTTTCGTAGAGTTATGTAGACTTAGACAGTTGGTGTGAAATACTAAGCTATGGGTTTTTTTGGCATATTAACGCAACGTGCTACAGTTTATTTTCAGCGCAATATGAGTGCATTTGGGAGTCTTGAGAGCCGGAACAATCGTACAATCTGTTGATTAGACAGAAAGGCCAGGTCTATGCCCTCCANAAAAAATCTAACATGGCAGGGTAATCCTGGGCAACGCTGGACCTGGGGCTGGTGATGATGATCATCCTTTACTTCACCATGGTTTTGAGTCTTGTACAGGTGATTTGCCAAAATCGCTGCTTAGTTAATTTACCCAAAGGAGTGGGTAGTAAAAGTTGTGATGAATGTGGTATAGAGAAAAGTAATGGACCCTGGGGCCATCAGTGAATGGGGGAACATGCGATGTATGGAAAGCAGCAACTGTGTCTAATTCATAAATAGTTTAGGGGTATAAATACCAAACACCTAAAAAAAATCATTGTTTCTACAATACTTGTATTTTATACTTTTATTTATATAAAATGACACACTCATGCAGATAATAAATAATACAAGATTATCTAGTATTCACAGTATCTGGTAGATCAGTATAAAAAGTAGATCAGTATAAATAGTATATGAGAGTCCAAATTATGTGCATTATTTCAGTAGGTATATTTAATGTTTTTGGATTGTATTGTTTAAAAAAAAAAAAAAATATATATATATATATATATATATATATATATATTTAAAACGATTTTGTATTGTTATGTAAGCACATGAACAAAGCATAGGTGCCATCTCAACTATATAATATAGTACATTTGAATTGCTGAGGAAAGGGAACATATATGAGAAAATAACTGCATTGTGCTTGACTGGACTATGTATATAGGTAAAAATACAGGTATGATAGCAGANCATTAAAAAGCAGACACACATTTCACAGACATCCTTCATTAACTTCTCTGTTATTGCAATGCCCCTTTTTATGGCTTACCCCCTTTAATAGAAAACCTAAAATGTAAGGTATCCTCCTTGATTTAGCATAATTGGCAGATATTTGCACGCTATACATTAGATTTATAAACAGTATATGTGAATGTGAATTGGCAGAAGCTGCAAGGTATAATGCAGTTGTTTATAGGAATGTCACTTTTTCAAAATTGATTTTATTTTGTTTTACTGCTCGATAAAATCTCTGATAAATTTTGTGTGTTGTATATTGTTATAAAATAAACATTCTAGTTTGCATTAATATCAGTTATATTACTGAAATGTAAAATAATACAGAAACAATACAGACATTATTCTTGTACTGCCTAAGCTGTACTTATATTAGGGGGGAAAAAAAGTATATAAAAAAATAAAAAAAAAAAACAAAAGAAAACCCCAACCACAATAACCACACAGTATTTTTCGGACCATAAGACGCATCTAGTTTTTAAAGGAAAACAAGAAAAAAAATATTCTGAACCAAATGCAAGGAGCTGGCATATTATATTTTATATTTTGTTTTATTTTATTATTACAGTTGTGTTGGGGACTGTGAGGAGCCCAGGGACTCAGGCTGTGTGGCAGCAGCACTCTTTTAAGGGTTTTTTAAATATAATTTTTATTTTATTCTTTATTAATCTTTTTTTGGGGTTGTTTTTTTGGGGTTGTTTTTTTTGGAGTTTTTATTTACTGTAGATTTTACTAGTGCGTCTTATAGTGTGAAAAATACGGTACCTCGCCGTTGCCATCCTAGGCTGTTTTAAAGCGTACCGGTGTGACGTGATTACGTCACTTCGCTACGTCATTCGCCGCCAGGAGGCACAGTGCTAGGTCTGCCCAGGGCGCCTGCATGCCTATCGCCGGTTCTGTGTCCATCCCCACCAACCGGGGCTCCTGTGAACATTAGACCTGTGGTCCGCTTCCACAACTGGATGGGATGTTTTTTTTTAATCAATAATTCTGTAAGGTACTGTACATCTAGTTTGCATCCTAAATGATGTCCAGAGTAAAAATCTCTCATTTGATTAATAGTTTCACTCATATCACATAGATTCCTTAAGTATCAAACTATTTTTTCAGTAGTGTGTCTCATTTTCCAAAAAGTGCAATTTCAGCAATCGTGAAAATGTTTAAGAGCAGTCATCTAAATACTCTAATGAATACATAATNCATAATTAAACTCAGCATAAAAAGCAATGCTTATTAAGGAAGGACAGTCTTTCTAAAGCTCAGCACTAACTATGGCCTGGAGTGAGGAGAATGTTCTTAGTTAATTATACAGTACAAGGTCATTTCTCTAAGTTTACTTAAATATTAGAGAACAGTATCTTTATGTGATTTGATTTGTATGTAAGGGAAGCAAGAGAATGGCTCATTTCTGTCTCACATGCCACTATAACTAAAATAATGATGCCAGAAAGCAAAGGCATCCCTGAGGAACAGAGAGAACCTAAATGTAGGGCAATGCTATTATCATTCCCCTGAATGCTGACACATTTACAGATTTACCGTTNAATAACAACATTGGAGAAAGAAGAAGAAATAAATTGAAGTGAAATACTAATCATATTAACAAAATTAAGTGTAAAAGATATTAATTACCTCCTAAAGTAATCCAAATGCAAAACAGAAATACAGTATGATCATGTAAAAAAGTTTACCAAAACTGCATTTCAGATCTGTCATAGTTAGGTAGGTATATTTTACTGTACAAAAAGTTAACATAGAGTAACATCACAGTTTTCTGTACAAACACAATACAATATGAGGTTTCTATGCACTAAATTTACCAATTTAGAATTTATTCCCTAATTACATAAAAACTAAAACGTATGTACCCATAAACTGAGTGGATAGGTCTCCCTACTAGAACAACTCACCCTGAGAAAGGCTACGTGGGTAGCAGACATGCGTTGGTTTGTGAGTCGGACTGAGCACTCCCCCTTTTTCAATACTGTGCACCTGTGTCAATACATTCAGTGCGTGGTTTGTGGGCCCATTCAACCAGCACTTACTATATCTGTAGTGTCCCTTCCAGAGTGGACATTGGTCTGTGTGGCTCATTTCATATATCACATTTGCTATGGTTATTGTGTATTGACGCTCTGACATGGATCAGGATCGGGTGGAGATCTCGGTGGAGAACCTGGTGCTGATCTATAGGACTTAAAGAACTGAAAGTGTATGTGGAGAAAGAGTGAATACGGTTTCATTATCACAGTCAATGTAAAATTTGGAGAATATAGTGTGTTGGATGGGGGTTGCCTGACTCGATATTTATGAAAACTGGACTTACGGCATCTTCAGTGTAAGTGGATACTGTTATCGTGGTGTTATTATTGAATAGACTTACCTTAAAGAATTGTTGTCTCTTTAAATTGAGGAGTCTTCACAAGAGGTCTTTGGATATAGAGTGGGAGACAATGGAATATCTATATCGCTGATGGACATCTACCATTGAACTATTGAATCCATTTTCTGGACTGTATATTTGTGAGAGAAATGTCATTCTGCATATAAGAGTTTATTTCTGTGAGCTCTGTTTATGTTCTGGAATCATCAGTTGTCTTTGGTTCATATTGGGATTACTTGTGAGGTAATCTTTTCCAGTATCTATAGCAGCCCTGGGCGCACTGCTGTTGGGATTTTTTTTAACATGAGTAATCCTTTTGATTCTAGTCTGAGATTAATGTCATCAGAGATGCAAGGGCTGTCATAGTTGGAACAAGTCACTGGTAGAAGTTTACTTTTATAGAGCTGTTTCTGACAACCACACAGTGATCACACTGCAATGAATACATAAGAGGTCCCAGCAGAGCACACTTGCTGATTGAAAAATCATTGAATTCCTGGGGCAGTCATGTAAGATTTGTCCCAACCCTTATCCTAATGCTCACCTAAATTCTCCCCTTCCATCCAAAGCCTTTTNTCCCCGCAGCCTACCCCTAACCTTTCCTTTCTACATGTCATCCCCTCCTTGCAAAATAATGCTAATCTTCTCTGTTGGGATAATAAGATTTCGCCATACTTACTGTTTCTTTAAATAGTTTTTCTATTTGAAAATTCAGACAACCAACATTAAGCTGTTCACTGTGTGATTTTGAAAAATAATTTTCGTACCACTAAATANACCCTCATAGGTGGTAGTGATTTACACTTTAGTGTATTCACCAAAGACTTGATTATATATCATACACAAAAAAATATGTACATTACATGAAAGTCTTTAATGCTATATGTAATTGTAATGTTATCTGTATTTTTTTAACTATGTATTTTAAGCAAGCTAAAGGCAAAAGTTACAATGGAATTTCATTTTTTAGTTTTGTTCACAAAAGGTAAAAAGGTCTTGCAGCTGTTTCAGATACTGTGTAGACATAACATTCATTAGAATTACCAATTAATTTTTACTTTAACAAAAACTATGAAAACAGAGAATTCCACAAATGTGCTCCATTCAGAATAATCAATTCTGTGCTCAAGTTCCTAAAGCACAAGTCAGATTTTAACAGTTGGCGACTACAGTGGAGCTCTGGGGGTTTTGTAAACCACACTCAGCAATCTCACCTCTTAGTTCTCCTCTAGTTTTCAAGTCTTTTGTCTCATATTGAATGATAACTTACCATTTGCAAGATATGGAAGAAAAATATGGACATATATAGGTTATTTGGCATGCACACTGAAGTCTTAAAGCTTGTTCATAAGAGGTAAGTAAGTACATTGCCCTCTTACGGGCAGACTTAACAGAGTATATGCTGTCATTGTTCTACCATAAACCCCTATGTGGAATGAAGGTCATATAGACTGCCCATCGAGATTTAACACCTCTCTATCCCTGCCTATAATGTAAATTTAAAATTGTCCCCTTCACCCTTCTTGCACATTAGGAGAGTGAGAAAGGGGACACTGCTTCATCAGAAGTGGCATAGCTATGGCCGCTGAAAAAGGGGAGCCTAGAACAACGCCCCCCCCCCCCCTTAGTACTCAAAATGTAAGTCTATGGACGGCATGTGCTGACCACACATATGAGATGTGGTGAGGAGAGTGCGCCCAGGGCTATGTCTTTCAGCACAAGACAGTTCAGCTTGTAATGTGTTGCTGTTTGGGAGATACATCTCCTGTCCTGTCCTGTCTCACACTATAACTCGTAAACCAAGCAACCTCCACAGATGTCCTTTGGGGTCATGGAGACCTGACCCAGAGTAGTCAGCATGAGAAATTTCAGTCGGATAGGTTTTGGGGTTCAAGGGGTACAGCACCCCTTAGTACTCCCAATGTAAGCCTACGGGCAGCATGTGCTGAAGCTCTAACTCTGAAACCAAGCAAACTACATATCTGAGATGTGGTGATATACATAGTATAATAAGTATGTGTGGTGTGTGTGTGTGTATTTATTTACTCCATAGAATTTTATTTTATTTTTGTTGTGGGGGGCCCCAAGCTGACCTTTTGCACCTGGGCCCATGAACCTTTAGCTACGCCCCTGCCCATCAGACAGGTCTCTTATTGTATGGACCATGGATACGTCAAGCAAACACATTGCAAGTTGCAGATTATCAGCTGATCTGAAAGATCTCTACTAACAATATGCACACGGTCCCTGCCTGTCAACAATCCCAGAAACCTTTATCGCAGGAATATGCCAGGATTAGTTTCATACAACAGGAGGTCGGTATCACAACATCTGGCAGAAATGTGGTGCCCATCAGACCTCTTCATCCAGTCCAGTGTGAACATTCATTCTTAACCTTTGTAGATTATTCCTTTCTTTTTTGCTTATCTTACATATTTTCTTATACTCTTTGCGAATGTAACACACTCCCACTGAATTCCTCCTTTCCTCTTTGGAATCAGCATCCTCTTTGCCTCTTAGTAATAGCACTTTTATTTACCTATTATATCCCTTTTTTTTACATCTTTCTGTCTAAGGTTCCTCAAATTGCAAGCATGTGAAATAGACTTAGTAAATGTTTGTTTCTGCTGTTAATGCATTAAATGGGGGCAGGTTTAAACGGAGCAGTGTCTGAGTATTTGTTATTTCAGTTCACCCTGACTCACAATTATCATCAAGTGGCAGTGTCGATTTTTTCTGTCATATGGTTTGATGGAGGCAAAATTGTGACCCCTGTTGTGAAGATTGTTGAATACTGAAGATCCTCTCAACAGAAGGAGGTGCTGGGAACCTCTGGGTAAGTAAATGTAATGGTTGCTATGGTAGTCATTAGCAGCATATAGTATAACGTATCATTTGGCCAATGTGCTGACCCTGGATAGAGCAGTGATATTCCATATCTTTACTAATAATATATTCCATTTTCAATTATTCTGACCTCATACTTTTCAGACTGACAGGAAACATGCCTCCATGCTGCACTGCTGAAATCCTGTTTCAGGACGAACAATGGATCACACACACACACAGCACGTATGACATTAAATGTAAACTAATATTACACTGGGGACGAGGGTGTTATTAAACCATCAGACATTCCATTTACTTAACCTGTGATTTATAGCACTTGTAGGATAGAGCAGGCAGCCCAGAGGTTAAACATTTCATAACTCATGACAGAAAGTACAGTCACTTCTACAGCCCGTTTTCCCATATAAATTTATATTCTACCTTAGTAGTAATGTACGATAAATCTGTCATATGAGAGAACCTGAATATTGGATTTTATAAAAAATAAAAATGAGAGTTTATAGGTCATCATCTATTACATCAGCCTTTTGATGCTGCCAATTTTTTATAAAGACATTTCTTTCTTATTAATATAAAATATACCTGAGGTCCTGTGAAGGCCCTGCTCGTATATGTGGAGTTTCCACAGAATGTCCAAATACGGCTCCCTCTGTTCCTGTAAGACAAATATATAACAACAAAAGTAACATTGTGCATTAAATTAATACAAAATCATACTTGCATTCATGTATAATGAAACATATGCACCCCCAAATGGTCCTTGTTTACATAGCAATCTGCACAAGCAGTAATCTATGATACCATACTCCTATTTATGCATGAATGCACGATTATACGGGAAGTGAGTGCATCCAGATGGCTGTGACAGAAGTGCAAGAGTGATTACTACTGTCAGTAAACACGTTACAATCCCTCAATGTAATTCTGCACATATTCTCATGGATTTTTACTGAAGGTAGCGTAGTTCTCTATGGTCTTATGTTCAGCTGCTCCCATGACTGCACAGTTAACCTCAGCAGAACTCTATGGGTCAGGTCCAACACTTCAAAGAGGCAGTATACAATGTAAATGGNTAATGCTTTTTTTCAATGAATTATTTTATTGAAATTTCACCAAAACTGCCTGATATAATGTACAAAGAAAATGTGTACATGGCTAAAACATATAGCTAAACCATATACAATTGACATGCACACAGGCAGCCAAACATTTCCCAACAAAGTACAAAATTAAAAAAAACAAACAGAACAATAGTTGCATACACTCAAGTGGCAACCTGCATATGCACAATAGGCAACAGCAGAGATACAACAATAGTGTAAACACATATACAATCAAGGGTGAATGGACTCTACTGTCCCCCAGCAAGACAGGTGAAGCTTTTATATTGGCAGACATATTGTCACAATCCCTGCAATCCATTTATGTCTTGTTACATTTACTTGCACTTTTTGTTGTTCTGTATACTTTGTTGTAATCATTTACAGGTGCAGCTCGTTTACTTTGCTGGANTCTCCCTAAGCAGTCTATTTAAACCTCTCACTTTCACCTGTCTCCAGTCAGCCCTGCTGCATTCTGG